>OZ024916.1:34933999-34999226 GCA_964017125.1 Flabesymbios commensalis | reverse complement strand
GTACAATTCTTTTAACCTTTTCACTACCATACATGACGGAAATTTCCGTCGTCATTCGTCAATGAACGTAACCATAAAATGACACAAATTTTCGTCAAATATATACTACATTTATGTATTTTTCGTCATTTGCGTTAGCAATTCCAGCTTCAAATGACGAAAAATAGAACTCGTACACCAGTATATCTGGATCCTGGCATGCACCCCGGCCTGGAAGTCAAAGGGTTATACTGTAATACTATAGTTGACCTTAAAATGACCTCTAGCGGGCCCAAAAAATGTTATTTAATTTTTTTTAAATTTTATGATATTCCCTAAACAATTTCGGTCATTTTGATGTGTTAAACGACTAGTAAGACATGTGTTTAAAAAAAAGGGGTCGAAAAATGACCTTAAGTTGACCTAAAAAAATGACACCCTGTTTTTTTTAAATCAGCATAAAATTCTGAACAAGAAAAACGTAAGTGACAAGAATTAACATGAGATTCACACGGAATTACATATGACCATACACTACAAACTTGACAGTAGACTTCGGTCAAGTCAGAACTGATCACTGTTTTATCTGAGGCAAGTCAGAACTAAGCCGTTTAAACGATTTTATTCAAATCGAGTGGTCAGTATTTGGCATATATTACCAACGGAGCTGCGTCAAGAACAATTTTTGGACGGTTTTGTACGTAAACTGAATAGCTTTTATTATTTAAAGTTTAAAAACACTTTTAACTGTGATAATGTTTGCTCTTGGACAAGTACTTCTGGATGTCAGTCGTGTGCGTGATATTTGTATTATCATAATCAACATGTAATAACCCAAAATTACCAACATTCAATATGCATGGCTTATCACCGATACTACCACAACCTCTATTTCTGAGTTGAAGGGAGAAAGCTTTTCGCTATGCTCCCTAAGAATGACGGAGGATACTCATGTGTCAATACTGTGTTTGGCAGGCGATAGCCACCAGTCCAACTCAGACTAGTATAGCATAGATTGTTTTTCGGCTGAGCGACGGCTATACGAGCTGACGCCAGCAGATGTAATTTAGACTTATCAAAGTGCTTTTATTCTAAAGGGACTAACGTTATGTACGTGCCGAGGGCTCTAGTTATTACCACATAGTTGTATTATTGTTTTTATAAATATTCTTAATACAGTATAGCGTCAAACAGCAATTAGTCGGCGTGGATAGCACAGGGCAATACTCTACGCAAAATAAACGTCGATACAATCATATTGACATTAACTCCACTAGGCCGCCATCATCGTCATCACGTAGTAACATTGAGAGTAGAGAAATAAGGATATCTAAAAAATATTCCGTTTTGCTTTGACTGAACCATGATATTTACATTGCGGCGAAACCCCCCCCCCCCCATTTTCCCGGCAGCAAGTCTTGACACAGCGAGGCCGTCTGCGACCTCAGGATTGATAGCCAGCCTTGCGGAGGAAGATGCGACCCCCACTCCTGTGGAAGTTGACCATAGCTGGCTTACTGTGCATGCGGGTGAGCTCACAATGTTTACTCAGCGACACATGCCGACCTAGCCTAGTTCCTGGCCCCGCCGCGAGCTAGCTAAATTGATCTGGCTTTCCCAGAATGCAATGGGTCACGGATGGGACTAATGCCGACCCACCTACTTTCAAACAGGGACGTTGTACAGTGGTTAGAGCGAGGCAAGTGCCGCTGCCTGCTGTGCGAGTTCAATCCTCGCTTGGTGCAGAGTTTTCAGACAAATATCATGTTTCTCCCTCATTGTTTCGATGTTGTGTCCTGCATAGGCAAGTCACTTTACCAGGTGTAGCCTAAATGAGTAGCATATTATTTTACTTGTAGGGCAGAGATGACAATGCATACGATAAGTTCCTACAACTAAAACAATGGCAGGGCCGTATTATAGGCCTCTGCTCCCTGGAGAGTTAAAATGGCACACTGATGAACTGTTGACGTGACTGACTGGATGATCCAAGACGTGTGAATTGACCAAGTTTTCAATTTATTTGGAGACGCAGAAACAATCCTAGGGCTTTTAAACTCTATAAGATGGTAGTCCAGATCATGTAGAATTTACTCGAATTTAATTTGGAATATAAAAAAATATTTCTCATGTTTAAATCACGCGAGGAGCTTAAGAATTAATCCGGGTTCACAACAGCCTGGGACTGACTGGATGATCCGAGACGTGTGAAATGACCTTCAACTTATTTACAGACAGCGATAACAAATCCTAGGGCTTTGAAGCTCTGTGGGGTGGTAGTCCAGATCATGTAGAGTTTGTTCAAATTAAATTTGGAATTTAAAAAAATATGTCTGATGGTGAAATCATGCGGGGCGCTTAATAATTAATCCGGGTCCACAACAGCCTGGGACTGACTGGATGATTCAAGACGTGTGGAATGACCAAGTTTTGAACTTATTTACAGACGCCGAAAAAAAATCCTAGGGCTTTTAAACTCTATGAGATGGTATTCCTGATCATGTAGAGTTTGTTCGAATTTAATTCTGAACAAAAAAAAATATTTCTCATGGTAAAATCAAGCGAGGCGCTTAAGAATTTAACCGCATTCATAACAGCCAGGGACTGCATGGCATTTTGAATACGTTTAAAATTACCAAGTGTTGGGTGGTCAGTGGCGGATCCAGAATGTGCAAGAGGAGGGGGCGTAAGCCATATTTTGGCTGAAAAAAAGGGTGTTAGCTTCACTTTATTCCAAAAAATGCATGAAAATGCGAGATTTTCACCAAGAAGGGGGGGGGCGTACGCCGGGTACGCCCTATGCTGGATCCGCCACTGGTGATAGTCCCGATCATGTAAAATTTGCTCAAATTTAAATAGGAATTTTACAAAATAATCCTCATAGTGAAATATCGCGAGGCACTTAAGAATTGAACCGGGTTCACAACAGCCTGGGACTGACTGGATAATCCAAGACATGTGAAATGACCAAGTTTTCAAATTATTTACAGACGCCGATAAAAAATCCTAGGGCTTTGAGGGAGGCTGGTTGGAAATGACTAAGTCAGGATACCTGTGATCGACCTATGTTAATCAACATATGGAACCGAAATTCGTAATGGGTTGGTCATATTTAGCATAGATGGATCGTTATGTATACACTTGTAGAACCAACACTTAAACATATAATATGTTAGATATTTAATTGTCATTTTGGTACTTTTATAGTACAAATCACACATATGAGTCAGAAAGCAAGAAAATATAAGGATACTCTTTCGATAGCATAATTAATCCGTGGTACCAACATGATTTTGCATTCCATAATAATATTATTAAGATAACTAAGAAGGAGAAAAGTTAATATATACGTATATTTATATTTTTGTGCTGTAAATTGTTTTTAATTGCAGAAACAGTTCATGATATTCTGACTTCACATCTGGGTAGCCTTTTAATGTAGCCATTGTAATTTTAGATCTAAACCAGAAAAAAATTTTGGCGTGCAGCATGAAAGTATCAAAGTTCATGTATGACAGCATGCTGTCCAATTTCCTTAGAGTGGAATTCCTCTCCTCAGCTATCTCTGTGTTGACATTTGCGTGCTGGGAATAATTTGAAATGTTATAGCCACTGGTGCATGCTAAAAGTGAGGAGATGTGTAGACATATATTACTATACTGAAGGTACATAAAGTATATTTGGTATTTGTGTAATAACATAATTATTTTGAAATCAATTACTAAACTTTAATAACCCCTCTTTAATGTATATCTGGGCACAAAATTAAAATAGTAATTTTCATTGAAGATATAATCCCCCCCCCCCCTACTAGATACGAAGATTGTTTATTGTCTATTGTTAGATAATTGTTTTTAAAATCAAAGATATCAATATTTGAATTTCTGCATGTTAGAAAAATTATTACAATAATACAGCGTATGTACTGAAGTACATCATTACCTGAATGATTTTTCCAATGAAATCTATCCACCGTGAATAATGAATTTTCAAAGAAGCCTGGATCTCTATTTAAAGCATAGCGGTGCAGATTGCAGGCATTATCATAAACTATCAATGATGGCGCTGTAAAAAATATTAAACAAAATAATTAATATATATGTTGATCTTGCATGGCCAGTGCAACACTGTAACGGTTCTCAAATACTCACCAGGTGTCATAGATCTGTTTATATGGCAAGCCGTGCATTGGCTCCAGGACATTTCGCACCATAGGCGTTTCGCCCCCCAAGACGTTTCGCACCCATCTTCAAGACGTTTCGCCCCCGTCGCCGTGACGGCTTTCCCAGTTTAAGACGTTTCGCCCTGCTGTGAGACGTTTCGCACCCACGGAAGACGTTTCGCCCCCTATGTGAGACGTTTCGCCCCCTATGTGAGACGTTTCGCCCCCTATTGAGACGTTTCGCCCCCTATTGAGACGCTTCGCCCCCTGGGGAAGACGTTTCGCCCCCAGAAAATGACGTTTCGCCCCTCTCTAAAAGAAGACATTCCGAACCCTTATGTGAGACGTTTCGCCCCCATTTTTATAGGACGTTTCGCACCCTAGGCAAGTTGTTTCGCCCCCGTTATCATAGGACGTTTCGCACCCTAGAGGACGTTTCACCCCCGTTCTTATAGGACGTTTCACACCCCAGAGAAGACGTTTCGCCCCATCCCAAAATTAAGATACATAGCCCCTATATATATTTCTAAAAATAAATAATCAGCCTTCAAATTTATATACGTTAATGTAATACAACTTACAATATTGCATTAAATTATTTATGCTCAAATTTTAGGTCGGCGATCAGATCGATAGCATAAGAAATTAAAGTGGCTGAATCAAGGAATGAAAGCGGTAAGTGATAGTAAAATGCATGAACAACAAGATAGCTTAAGCGGGTAGTCTTTCCTAATAATAATTGGGACGGCAATCTTCACAATTTTATGCTGTGTTATGATTAGGGTGCGAAACCTCTTTCTTAAAAATGAATATCATGCTGATTTATGAATAGCAAGCGAAACGTCTTTCCTAATTATGAAAAGGGTGCGAAACGTCTTTCGAAACTATGGCTATGCGGGGCGAAACGTCTTTCTGATTAGGGGGCGAAACGTCTTTCCAAAATATGAAGAGGGGGCGAAACGTCTTTTCTAATAATGAAATGGGTGCGAAACGTCTTTTCTAAATATGATTTGTGGGCGAAACGTCTTTCTGACATATGGTTTGGGTGCGAAACGTCTTTCTGAAATATGGTTTGGGTGCGAAACGTCTTTCTGAAATATGGTTTGGGTGCGAAACGTCTTCCTGAACTATGAAGATGGGGGCGAAACGTCTTTCCTATTTATGGGGAGGGGGCGAAACGTCTTTCCTAAGTATGAGTTGGGGGTGAAACGTCTCACTAAAAAATGGTGCGAACTGACTATGGGGCGAAAAGTCTGTGTACCGTGCATATGATGAATTACAAGTGCAATTATTGATGCAAATCACCAGCAGCTCTTCACTGCTGCATATATCGCTGCCTCAAACTGCACATGCCCTGACCTGTAGATCCACTGTTTATAGGCTAAATCATACAACCTGGTGACAGTTTAATTGGAGAAACACGATATAGAAACCTTGTAATGCAGTCAACTTCAAGTAGGCATACGGCGCCCTTGTGAAGTTCAAAATGTCAAAAACATCAAACTACTGTCTGGGTAAATCTAAATGCCGGATCTCAGATCCATTATAGATGACCCATGTTTACCATTTACAACTTCCGGTAAAAATATTGGAGTAATCCTTGATATACATTTGCATGAAAATAGAGGCACATGTAAAATATTTTAATCACAGAAATTTCAAGTACGCGTCGTTCAATGTATGATCAGATATCAGTACTGGTTTTGTCTTCGTGAAATTTATATTGAACATCTCTCTATTGTCAGGATTACCTTATTCTCCAATAAGCTTATCTGACCTAATTTTTTTTGCTACAATACTAACTCATGCCGAGAAATTATACGTCCTTGCAATAGTTAAACATTCCTAAATTGACTAACGAGAAAGCAAGCTGAAAAGTTCATACCATCACTGACAAAGAAAAAAACGGATGCCATTTTTTTCTAGAACTGTTTAGGTCTATATTTAAATTGAAAATAGTCGCGCCTTTAAAAGACTGATAATTGCGGTTTTACCTTGTGTAAAAAACTAAATTTGTGATAAATTCCTAGGCCAAGAAAATATAGAGTGAAAATCTTTTCGCTATGATTTACAGACTCTATAATCATTTTATATTTGAAAATGGCCACCACCGAAAAATGATATATAGTCCGGCAGCTAAGGGTGGTGACCAAAAATTCTCTGATATAGTTTCTTCTGATTATTTATCTTTTAAATCTACATAAAGATATCCAGGGTGGTGAGAAGGTGTCACCTCTGAGAATTTTAATTATTCAAGATTTCAGCCATCGACTCGAAACAACTGCCTCAAAAAGCCTCAGTTATGATGGACTCGACTCTATAAAGGGCAACCACTCGGTTAATATGTCTTGTAACAATGTATGTTTGTCAAATTTTATTCACATAAATCTGTTTTACATCTCCATAGTTTGAAAATGCAAAATGGAGATAATTTTTGGAATTCGAAATGGCTGCCGTATGACTAAAAGTTTAGTTATTATCTTATGAAACAAAATCATTGATGGGCAAACGATAACATTGTAACATTATGTTTTGACAAATAATGTGATATGGAACCACCTATAAACGACAGAATAATGCAAAAAGGAAGATGGCTGTCATAATTTTTAGAGCAATAACTATGCATATTCAATTTTTTGCATTGTGATGCTCAACTCAGTTACAGAGAGTAATAATAAAAAAAGTTTTTGATTATACAATATGATTTGGATGCGTTTCAGAATCATCAACTTCAGGAGAGAAATTAATAAGCGTATGATGGGAATGAATGTTTTTAGCAAGAAACATGGATAGTTATTGTAAACTATATATTGTTGTGGCGTCACATGTTACTCAATTCTAATTTTTCTTTGTGAACTGGACTACAATCCACAATACTGGAGTTGTGAAATTCCTAATCCACAATACTGGAATTGTGAAATTCCTCTATCCATTTTCTGTTTGATTGCCTTGCTTTGTTTTTTCATTGAATCATCCTGAGCCACCTTGTCATGCACAGAATACCGAGCAGGCAATGTTGCCACAGACTTTTTAATTCTCTAACATTTAAGCGATAATAACCCGTTATTTCGAAAAAATTGTTTTTTGGCAGCAGTAATCTTGAAAATGTCTGTAAAAGATATGCACTTTATATTGTCATGATCGGTAATATTTTTAAATGTATTTGAATACACCTCGCGTTCTCTACACGGTCCGCCGCCGCCACCGCCGCAGTTATTAATTTTGTTTTCCAAATAGCTAATAATCTATCAACTTTTGCTTCCTCATACTTTACACAGCCATCACATACCACTTGGGAATTGTTTTGGTGGCATTTCGATCCCCATATCATCAACATTTTTATTACTACGACCACTAATAGAGAAATGTTCGTTAGCGTGTTTAAAGAAAAAGTTCCCGTCAGATCTTCTGTGAATTTGGCAAATATGCTCAGCTATGTCAGCCAATGACTTGATTAACTTTTGGGAGCAAACAATTTCAAAATAGGCGTTTAGCGGCCATTTTGAATTTCAGTAATTTTGTGATATTTACGTAACTGAAAAAAGCAAAATAGCTGGACCATGGACATAAAACAAAATGTAAGGTCCCACACAAGGATAGCCCATGACAAATTTCGCACTAGTGAAATCCAAAATGGCTGCCGGTCGGCCATTTTTATTTATTTTTCCTCATTATCTCGAAAATCTTGCATGATGACTGACCTATCAACTTCTGCTTCCTCATACTTCACATAGCCATCACATAACACCGGGAAATGTTCGGAAACATTTTGATTTCCATATAATAAACCCTTTGATTACTAGGCCCACTGACAAAGAAATACTCGCTAGCGCGTTTTCAGCAGATCTTTTAATTTGGCAAATATACACAGCAATGTCAGCCTGATTGACTTCTGGGAACAAACGATTTCAAAATGGCCGTTTAGCGTTTATTTTGAATTTGAATATTCTGTGATATTTACGTAAGACAAAAACAAAGGAAAGTAGCTGCACCATGCATATAGAACAAAATGTAAAGACTCGCACAAGACCACCATAAAAAAAATTGTAGAAATAATATCCAAAATGGCCGACTGCCGGTCATTTTTGTTTGTTTTTTATCATTTTCTCAGAAATCTTGCATAATAGCTAAAGCGGTGATATAAAATAAACCTTGAGAAAGTTTGCTGATCTATATCAAATTTAAAATGGCCGACTGGCGATAACGGAGGGTTGCAATCGAATATAGTGGCATAACTGTCAAACCCACACTAGGATCATAGTATATTTGGAGATTAAAGGATTAAAATGTCTGAAAAAAATCGAAAATCATTTTATTGTACAAAACACGAAGACAAGAACTATTAATCATGATCAAACTTGTATATTACTTCTAAAGTATTATAGTTCAAGCGAAACGTACACCCACCGAGACATCATGAGCCAGTGCTTCAGCATTCTGTAATAGACATGTTTCAATCAGTTAAAAAGTCTATACCACGTCATAAATATCTGTAATCCTAATTATTTTGCTATTTGTTATTTTATGTATTGTGTATTAAGTAGTATATCATGTACGGCAAACGGCAATACGTTAACTGTAGCATAATTATACACTTGTATATCATTTAGGTTTCTACGCTTTCCAGAGTGTCTTTTTTGTTATTTATATATAATTAGCATGTCATACATAGCAGCTAAATTATCTCTGGTTTTGGTGCGGGAAACAAAATGATAGACCCTATATTATCTTGGCAATGCCATACAATTTTGTTCTAAGTAGCAGTCATTCATATTATCGTAATACCCAGTGTTTTTTATGGCATACTATGTATATTGTCATATGATTTTAACAAATTAACAATGTTGTATATATATATCTCTTATTTCTATGACAAATAAGTCTGGATTGACTTTCCTTCTGTCAATAAAATATCTGTCTGTCTGTCTGTTGACATGTTTATTGGGAATGTAAATTCATTACCATTAAAACAAAAAGATCACAGCTTGATCCATGACTTCTGAGATCTGTTCCAATGTGCCAGATGTGGCTCTATGCCAACTCCAGCTCTGTACTCCATATATTTTCTGTAACCAAAAAGAAAAACTTTGAAAAAAGAACGAAAAAGTAAAAAACTAAAAAAAGAAAAACCAAACAAAAACTAACAGAAAAAAGAAAAACTAAAAAAAGAAAAACTAAACAAAATGTGAGCACAAAATAGGAGGGGTTAAATGTGGTCACTTGCCAGCAATTAGGAGACGATTAACCAATGCTGGTGTAATGTTGCGCCAGTATTGCAGACGTTGGACCAACATTACACTATTATTGAGTCAACGTACGTATCATGTCACCTATTCTATATTGCATACTTTTTTAAAGAAGGGCGTATGGACCCCTGAAGTACCAAAAGGACAATCATGATTTAAAAATATGAATAACTGACCACCGAATTGTTTGGTAAAAAATGCACCTAATTCCCCGTCAGTATTATTTTTTCTGATTTTTAATGAAGTAAAATATGTATTTCTGTTCATAAAATAAGGTCATAAATATCCCTCGTAATATACTGAATAGAGTAATGCTCACTTTCTTTATTTGTTTGTGGCTTCTGGACACCACATGGTTAAGCATTAATGCTTTGTGGCTGACTATGAATCTACATAAACATTATGCAGTCGTAATGGCCATGTCTGTCGACACGCCCATCCGAATGTCTGCATTTTTGCATTGATGATTGTGCATACTGGTACATGAATACCTGGAAACAAATGTCTATAATGTAGAACGCATACATCCACAGAGTGGCACAGACCACCTTTTCGCAAATAAATGTAAAAAAAATGTATTTACAATTGAGCTGGCAAAAACGTTTTAAAATCTGAAAAATATCCACATTTTTTAAACCTCCCATTATGATTTTACAATTACTTGTTACCTGTTAAAAATAATTAGCGTTCGCTTGGTATGTTAGACATTATTATATACATCATGGTTCTATCTCATACATTTAAAAATTATCAAAACAAAGCAAAATGTCTATTTTAGACTTACCACCTGTTGCAACACTTCGCTTAGAATGAAAATTTCTCAAATGAGAGGCACTTGGCTTGATTCTCTCAGACAGCGGACATACATGTGTCACATTGGGTTGTGATATGTGAAATCCATGCATCCTCAGACGAAAATGAGAAACAATTGTGGTCTGCAAAGTAAAAAAGGGTAATTTTTATCAATTAATAACGGTAATAGGCAATAATATATCTCTTGTGAGTTAATACCATTCATATTTCCTTATTTATTAAATGCATTTCAGACGCATTAGGAATGATACGAGTTCATTACATAATTGAGACAAAGGAAATAACGCTTATTCAACATTATCATGAAGGAACCGCGCGTTTAAATGATATTAGTTATTGCAGGTACTATGAGCGTTTTTTCAACATGACAGAATATAATAAATACAAATGAAATGTGCATGCGATATTAATTCGTGTGGCATTAACCATGTGTTCATCATGAGAAGGCAAATAAAAAAAAAATACAAATGGAATATGCATACGATCTTAAATCGTGTTGAATTGACTATTGTGTTTAGTATGAGAATGCAATGGCCAAAGATACGTACCACCCATAATCACACCACGGCGAGCACATGGGAGATGAGATCTTGGAAGGTCTGTAAAGCATAATATGCATTATTATAAGATCAGTATTAAAAGTATACTATATTATTATGAAGTCAATTTTGTTTTAATAATTTAAAATATACTTTATTCACTTTGTTTACATTTATTGGTTACAATGTAGGCCTATCAACTAGACATATGTCAGCTAGGCATGTCATGACGCAGTACCACGCCCTGACTTCTACACGTTATACCCTGCTCACATTACAAAATAAGCCAATGTGATCAGTATCCGTTTTACCTGCCACACATTGTCTTCTACAACCACATGGGGTCTTCTCACCTGCCACAAGCGGTCTTCCTACCTGCCACACATCGTCTTGTTACCTTATAGCAGTACCAAAGATCTTCTGCCTGCCACATGTAGTCATCCTACCTGACATACACTCTAAACAACATAGGTTCTTTAAAAAGAACCTTTCAGTACTATTACCATGCAACCCCAGGATAACCCTGCAAGGGTTCTCCAGGTGTTGCATGGTAATGGTACTGAAGGGTTCCTTCTAAAGAACCTATATTGTTTAGAGTGTATGTGGTCTTCGTACCTGCCACATGATGTCTTATTTTGTGTCACATTTGGTCTTATTACCTGCCACAAGCGATCTTCACATGCTACATGCAGTCTTTGTGTCACCTTATGCCAGTACCAAAGGTCCTCTAACCTGCCACATATTCAATTCAATTCAATTCGTTTATTATACTGACGAGTACAAAATACAGCAAAAACAATAATTTAATCAGTTTAATTTCAGTACCCAGCCCTTGAGGCTTATTCGTCAGTTTATATGACAAGTATGCATAAAAATGAGGTGTACAGACGAGGTGTCCTCTTATCTGACACATGTGGTCTTCAACATGATGTGGTCTGCAACATGATGTCTTCTTTTGTGCCACTTGTGCCACATTGGGTCTTCTTACTTTCCACAAACGATGTTCACCTGCCACATGCAGTCTTTTTACCTGACACATATGATCTTGTGACTAGCTTATTGTGGTACCAAATGTCTTCTGACCTGCCACATGTGGTCTTTTTTTTGTGCCACATGGGTTCTTCGAACCTGCCACAAGCGGTCTTCCTACCTGCCGCATACGGTCTTGTCACCTTATAGCTGTACTAACAATTTTCCGACAACTCACATGTCATCCTCTTAAGTGCCACATGTGGTCTTCTTACCTGCCACATGTGGTCGTTTTATCTGCCACATATGTTCTTGTGACTACCTTTTAGCGTTAGCAAAGTCTTCTGACCTGCCACATGTAGTCCTCTTGCTAACACATTTGGCCTTAATACCCACCACATGATATCTTCTTTTGTGCCACATGAGGTCTTCTAACCTGCAACAAGTGGTCGTCTTTAATATCTGCCACATATGGTTTTGTCACATTATAGCGGTACCAATGGTTTTCTGACCACATGCCACATGCGGTCTTCTTACCTGCCACATATGTCTTCTTTTGTGCCACATAGGGTCTTCTAACCTGCCACAAGCGGTCTTCCTACCTGCCACATACAGTCTTGTATAGCGGTACTAAAGATTTTCCGACAATCCACATGTAGTCCTCTTACGTGCCACATGTGGTCTTCTTACCTGCCACATGTGGTCGTCGTATCTGCCACATATGGTATTGTCACATTATAGCGGTACCAATGGTCTTCTGACCTCCAACATGTAGTCTTCTTACCTGACACATGTGATCTTCCAACCTGTCACATGATGTCTTTTTTGTGCCACATGGGGTTTTTCTTACCTGCCACAAGCGATTTTCTTACCTGCCACATATGGTCTTGCCACCTTATGCCGGTACCAAAGGTCTTATGACCTGCCACAGGTAGTCCTCTTACCTGCCACATGTGGTCTTCTTACCTGCAACATGATGTATTCTTTTGTGTCACATTGGGACTACTTACCTGCCACAAGCGATCTTCACATACCACATGCTGTCTTTTTGCCAGCCACATATGGTTTTGTCACCTTATGCCGGTACCAAATATCTTCTGGCCTGCCACATATAGTCCTCTTGTAGGATCCTGACATCGCTTAATCAATGTAGCAGTCATCCCCAGATTCCTGGACGCAGCCTGACGGGGATGACCGCCTCGTTGTCATACTGTGGTGACGTGTGCACGCAGAGCAGCGTGGTACGGCCCTTGGTATTTTTCCCTCACTTGAAGCGTGATACTCAGCGACTGCGGACGTGCCGCAGCTCGCTCTCGCCAAGTCCATAGAGACGTGCCGTGCGCGGATGGTTGTGCATTGTTGTTATCGCATGTTAATCAATTAAACATGACAAGAGAGAAGACAGTTTCCTGGTTTATTTAATACCGTTGATTGGACGGAGAAGGAAGTTATTTGAGTTTGATGGCAAGATTGGGAGGAGTCCTTCGTCGGCCGTTATGACCCATAGCGGAACCCCGGTGTAAGCTTCAATTCGCCGTATTGGTAACTACGACGTCATCCCACACGCCATATTGGTGACCTCGACGACTGATTGTTCACGCATCAGTTTTTCACCTAGACACCGGGTGAAAACCGCTGTTTTCAAGGATAGTTTCATAATTTTAGGGGATTTTTTTTTGAAAAAAATCATTCGCAATTTTTTCACAAGGTACGTGAAAGCTGTAGGTCAAAATATATGTATGCCAGTATTAATTAGTTAGAAAGTGTTACCAGACGAGAAGCACGTTCTTTGCGTCGAAAACGGCGTAATTTTCTAAATTTTTGTTCGAAATTCCACGTGTTTGGCGCCTTTTCAAGATGGCGGCCTTGCCGATTCTCTAGAAGAATCTAGAAAATTACTCTTATAGACATAGTCTATCAATTTTTATAGTAAGAGTTTGTTTAATGCCTTCATCCTACTAATGCCACTGTAGGCGAGTAGGAGGGGGGTATTTTCTATACCTTATTTTTATCGTTGATTACCATAATTGGGTAACTCGATCTTAGAGTCCACAGACGAAATCTCGTCAAATTTTTTCACGATTTTTCTAAAAATCGACAGGAATTTTTTACTACCGCTTCGACTCGGGTAACCTTTAATAGGTTTAGGGCCAAAATAAATTGTTTCCCTAAATGAATGTCAATAAACGGGCTTATTTGGTCTGCTAAAAATATTCCCAGGACCGTAGGTCAATATTTTGTATTATTATCATATGTTATTTCAGAGAATGCTGAATATTATATTTGTATTTGGTAGGTGAGCGCCATCTTGGTCGCTGGTTTCCCTAACTTAGCTCAAAGCTCGCCGTGGGCACCCACGTGTTCCCCCCTACCCGGCATGCATCGGGACAGTGAACCTGTGTCGCCGCAACACATTAGCATAAAGTAAGCCGCCATTTTGATTTGGTGGAGATTATTAGTCACATGTTCCAAATTTTACACGGACAGTTTGTAATAAATTTTTTTTTTAATTGTTTGTAAATTTTCTTTTTCAACACGATTGAGGGAGAAAATGTGTAAATAAGTCGTTTCGAAAACGAAATTCTGTCACTAATCGGTAATTTTTTTTATTCACTTTGAAACGGTTTTGGTGTTTGTAATCGTGCTAGGCTATTCAGCGCCTTATTTGGGCACGCAGTAGCTGATGAATATGCTAATGTGAGGCGAGACAGGGATGCTGACTGTATACCATGTACGCATCGCTCAAAGCTTACCGTCACAGACTATAAGCCACACGCTGCCTGCCGTACAGGCTGTGAGCGCCGATCATACACACACACACCCAACACAAGCGACATAAACCAACCGCCATCGAACATAGTCGATTTATACGTCAACCAATGAATCGATGCGAGCGATTGATTCGGACGTTTATGAAGTGATTCGGTGATGAACGTACCATTATAAAAAAAAAACGTTAAATGTTCATCACAGATATCATTTTTCAGCGAAATGATACACTTTATCATTTATCAACATAGACTACTGTCAGTCACGTTTTAGATACTATTCTTAAATCACAAATGTCACTGTTTTTCTTCGCAGTCACATTTAGTCTATCAGTTTGAGAACGAAATTTTCTCATGATAGTTATTTCTGAAGCTTAAATTTTTATATAAATACAGAAATATTCGATTTGACAGTTGCGCTATCGCGAAAAATTGCAAATATTTGAATGTGTTTTTCGACTTGTGTGAAAATTTTTTTTTTCACCCAGGTCGATTTACAAAAACTATTATAATAGCTTAGCATAGCTTATCACAGTTATATCTGGCATATTGTTTTTATGTACCTCTGCGACCTACGGTTTTCACGCTACCATTTTGCATGTGTGTGACTCAGTGAAAACGTTTTATGTCTCATATAGACCTACAGTTTTCATTTTAATTAATACATACCTTTTGTGAATTTGTGAACAGCACTTAGGTGAAATTTCAACGACACATATTTCTGCAACTAATCTGCAACCCCCGTTTCTCGCACCATGCGACATAGCATGAACATTTGCTAAAGTCTACACTTCTAACTTCACCATATTACAGACATATTTCATCTGATTTTTACGGCATTGCACAACCTGTCCGCGCACGGTGCGTCAAAAATAGTTGGCATGTGTTAATACGACATGCCATTTTGACCACATTTGGGGTAGGCACAGTGCCAATAGGCCAGCTACCCCAGGTGCTTCATTAATTAAATAATTTCACAAACACTACTTCATCATGTCTAAGCAGTACGACAGCGAAGGATTCACGTCATCGCCTCTAGAAGGTGCGGGTGCTAGACCAAAAGATAGCTATCATCCTGACAGTGAAGACAATGAGGTTCAATTCCGAGCAGCTGACGAGGAATATCAACGCCTCAAAGCCGATTTTGCCCGGATTACTCGTGATAAACGTTTGAATTCCCACTCGAGGAGTGACTCGTCACGGAGTTCTTCACCGCTTGGTAGACAGCCGCAGAAACGAGCTACGAACCTGCCCAAATTTAGAATTGCAACATTCTACGCCTCTGATGTGGAGCTCTGGTTTAATCAAATCGAGACGCAATTCGCTCTCCACCAGATCGAAGATGACGACGAGCGTTATAGCCTAACCTGCGCTGCACTTTCTGGGGAGATAGCATCAGACGTGAGAGACGTATTGCTGCAGCCTTTCAGGTCAAATAAATATGACAGCCTGAAAGCCATACTAATTGAGAGGCGAGGACTGACAACACCTGAAAGGGTTAATAAAGTTATCTCTGGCGAGAAGATTGGAAGCGACATTCCCTCGCGGTTCCTGAGACGTCTGCAGAAGACTGCAGGTTTCGGCACCAAAGCTGTTGTTGGAAAGGCGGTGATTCGACAAGCGTTCATAAGACAGATGCCCGCTTCCATCAGAGCTCATTTGGCGACGCAACCCGACAGTGCCTCCCTTGAGAGTTTGGCCGTTTTGGCTGACAGGGCACTAGCTGCAGAACAAGACGTTGAAGAGAGTAAGCCGGGGGTCGCAGAAATCAAAGTCGACGAGACTAGCAAATTAGTTGGTTTGTTAGAAGATCTATCCAAACGCATCAAGAAATTAGAGACAGTAACAACTTCTGAGAGGAAACGGAATAAAGGACGTGGACGAGCTAATAACTACGCTCACGCGCCTGCATTTGTCCCTAATGTACAGGCCTCAGGTTTCATTGGTAATCAACATAGCCAATATAGAGACGTTCGACATAATGCTCGACATTCCGCTCCCCCGACGAATTCGCAAACAACCGCTCGACCTTTCGTTCCGCCTCCGAACACACTGAGAAATGACGCCGGTAAGACTTCGAATCCGGCTGATGCACCTGTCTGCTATTTTCACCAGACTTTCGGTGACAAGGCACGCACGTGCAGAAGCCCCTGCGCATTTTCTTTAAACTGCTAAGCCAGAGCAAGATTGCGACTCTTGCATCTGGCGGTATAACTGAGACGCGACATGACTCCGCGGACGCTAGTTCTCCACAGTTATCTCACTCTAAGTTATTATATGTCGCAGATAAAGGACACAAATGCAGATATTTGATCGACACGGGTGCAGCTGTCAGTGTTTTGCCAAAATCTTGCGCTAACGGGATTTAGGGCGCTGACAGTCTCCCCCTGGTGGCAGCTAATAATAGCACTATAAAGACTTACGGCAATTGTAAACGCGTCGTCGACGTCGGTTTGAAGCGCGAATATCCGTGGACGTTTATAGTGGCAGATGTACAGCAACCCATAATCGGGGCTGATTTTTTAATCCACTACAATTTGCTCGTAGACTTGAAAAGCAGATGTCTTCGAGACATGCGTACAGGCTTAGCCATTGCCGCTTCATTATCTTCGATTAAACCTCTGTCATTGAACAGAGTCGATACAGCTCAAAACGAATATACTAGACTCCTCGGCCAGTTCCCGGAACTGACACGCCCTACGACAAAGGGTGAGCCCGTCAAACACGGCATAACTCATAAGATTGTGACTAAAGGTCACCCGGTTTTTGCTCGACCAAGACGTTTGGCTCCCGATAAGTTGGTTACCGCTAAACGCGAATTTGATGATATGATTAAATTAGGGGTCATTGAACCCAGCGACAGCGAGTGGTCCTCAGCGCTTCATATGGTGCCAAAGAAAAACGGCGATTGGAGACCATGTGGGGACTACCGTAGTTTGAATGCACAGACCGTACCGGACCCTTATCCGATTCCGCATATTCAAGATTTTACGCAGCGGTTGGCCGAATCGAAATTTTTTTCGAAGATAGACTTAGTCAGGGCTTATTACCAAATTCCGGTGGAACCGTCCGACGTACACAAGACCGCGGTTACCACACCTTTTGGCTTGTTTAATTTCACTAGAACCCCATTTGGTCTGAGAAATTCAGGTCAAACGTTTCAACGATTTATAGACCACGTGACACACGGACTTGATTTCGTTTTTGTTTATTTGGATGACCTACTGGTAACCAGCCCAGATCATAAAACGCACAAGAAACATCTACGAATTCTTTTTGCTCGACTATCGGAGTACGGAATCATCATTGGTCCTGAAAAGTGTCAGTTCGGAACATCTGAATTAAGTTTCTTAGGTCATCATGTTTGCGCCGAAGGAATTTCGCCGTTACCTAGCGCCGTTGACGCGATCGTTAATTTCATTAAACCCGAAAAGCAACGAGCATTGCGTAGGTATCTGGGAATGGTAAATTATTACCACCGTTTCATACCAAATTGCGCCGACAAGCTGACGCCACTCAATAATTTACTGACTTCTGCCAACGAAGGCCATACCAGATTGTCACCGAAATCAAATTTCGATTTGAAGTGGAATGAAGAAGCAGAGTCAGCATTTTCTGAGTCGAAACAGATACTGGCAAACGCTACGCTTCTGGTGCACCCAGATTCGACGGCTCAGCTTAACATCACGTGTGACGCTAGTGATGTCGCCGTCGGTGGCGTTTTGCAGCAATTTTTAAACGGTATGTGGCAGCCGCTTTCGTTTTTCAGCAAGAAGCTGAACTCAGCAGAGACACGCTATAGCGCGTTCGATCGTGAACTTTTGGCAGTATACGCTACAATTAAACATTTCAGACACAATTTAGAAGGACGAAATTTTTTCGTTAATACTGATCATAAACCGTTAACATTCGTAATGTCATCCGTCACTGAGCGCGCATCCCTACGACAAACACGTCAATTAGCGTTCATTGCTGAATTCACCACCGATATTAGATATGTAAAAGGAGAGACAAATTTCGTCGCTGATGCGCTGTCACGACCATCAGTGTCAGCAATACACGATGGCCCAGTGATAGACTATAAAGCGTTAAGTCTCGATCAAGCTAATGACGCGGAATTCACACGTTTGAGACATTCGACTACGTCAACTATGAATTTCAAACTATTGAAATCATTTGATAATCAATTGATCTGGTGTGATTTGTCCACGGGACACAACCGGCCGTACCTTACCGCGAGATTTCGCCGAATAGTTTTTTCAAACTTACACGGTTTAGGCCATCCATCGCATAGAGCCACCAGACCTTTGATTAATACCCAATTTGTATGGCACGGCATGAACATAGATATTGCTAGATGGTGTCGTACCTGTAAGGGTTGCCAGACCGCTAAAGTTTCACGTCATAACACTCCTGTTTTCAGAAAGTTCACTGAACCTACCGAGCGATTCAATCATGTCCACGTGGACATAGTCGGACCTTTACCTTATGCTGATGGTTTTAGATATCTACTGACTTGTGTCGACCGTTTTACACGTTGGCCCAAAGCTATACCTATGGTAGATATTAGAGCCGAAACGGTCGCCGATGCCTTCTTCAGCGGGTGGATAGCACGTTATGGTACCCTGGCCACTATCACCACTGATAGGGGCGCTCAATTCGAGTCCGAAATGTGGGATAGTTTATGTAACCAATTCGGGATTATTCGGAATCGTACCACGAGTTATCACCCTCAGTCAAATGGCATGGTCGAGCGTTTCCACCGTCAATTGAAAGCCGCCATTATGGCGCACGAGTCACCGAATCCGTGGACTATTATGTTACCGGCCGTACTGTTAGGAGTTCGTTCAGCCGTGAAAGAGAGACTGGGCAGGTCAGCTGCTGAGATGATTTACGGGACAACCCTTAGACTCCCAGGAGAGTTTACTAAACAGTACAACGTCGACGCTAACACCGATTTGGAGAATTATTCAGACAAGCTACGCGTAGCCATGTCGCGTCTCCGTCTATGTCCGCCACGTGACACACAACAACACAACATTTTCCAATTCAAGGAAATCGCTACATGTACTCATGTATTCTTGCGCAGAATCGCAATTGCACCGCCTCTGACCGCCCCTTACGACGGACCATACAAGGTCATCGCGAGGAGCGGCAGAGTTATGAAAATCCTAGTTAAAGGCAAGGTTGAGACGGTCTCCTTAGATCGCGTTAAACCCGCTCACATGGAGTGCGAGCCTACAACAGGTACGACAACACAGCGTAAAACGCCAAGCAACTCACGGAAGTCGACGGCTACCAGGATATCTAGTAGGAATCCACAGGGTCCACATAGACCTGGTAGTGCGGACACTCCGACGTCCAACAGGACGAGAGTCAACACAAAAAAGTCGACGGCAGTCAGAAGCAATCAAAAATCGGCCACAGTCCCAAAGCAAATAGATGTTAAAGTAAACTTGTCCAACAGAGACAATGCTTACGTAGCGCCGCATTCGCGAGCCCCTGCCGCGTCCCGCGCTAACGGGAACAGCGGTGGTTTACGAACGTATTCCCGCATACCTTTACATCTACGGGGTAAAACCCCGGGTGCTGCTGACGCCGCAATCGACTCGACAAAAAGCAAACATGCGAATATCGCTGATCGCGAAAAAATTTCGACCGACCAAACAGTGCGAAAAACTAGAGTCGGACGCACAATCCAGACTCCTGCTCGATTTGTGCAGATGGTTCACGCCATAGTCGCGCCCAATGACGTCTATGGCGGGCCCAACCGCATACCTCGTAATCATAATGTTGTTAAATTGTAAATGAATATGCCAGGCCTGGCAGAATTGTGTAAAGATATGTAAATGTAAAGACATTTTCTTTTAGCAAGTTCATTGCTAAAGCATTAATAGCAATTCTGTTAATTAAATGAATGGGTTGATAGCAGATGGCAGCACGTGAATAATATATCAAGGACAGTTGGAGTTAAGAGGATCGGACAATTCACGTATAATGCTGCGCTTTCAACCGCCCACAATGTAACCGCACCCGCTATATTTTTTTTAAAGAATAATATGCTTAGTATAAGAGGTTACATAATTGACAACCCCGCTACTTGCACGAAGCAGTCTCCTACACGTCAGTTTGGTCCTACGTTGTCACTCAGCCGAGGGTAATGTAGGATCCTGACATCGCTTAATCAATGTGGCAGTCATCCCCAGATTCCTGGACGCAGCCTGACGGGGATGACCGCCTCGTTGTCATACTGTGGTGACGTGTGCACGCAGAGCAGCGTGGTGCGGCCCTTGGTATTTTTCCCTCACTTGAAGCGTGATACTCAGCGACTGCGGACGTGCCGCGGATGGTTGTGCATTGTTGTTATCGCATGTTAATCAATTAAACATGACAAGAGAGAAGACAGTTTTCTGGTTTATTTAATACCGTTGATCGGACGGAGAAGGAAGTTATTTGAGTTTGATGGCAAGATTGGGAGGAGTCCTTCGTCGGCCGTTATGACCCATAACGGAACCCCGGTGTAAGCTTCAATTCGCCGTATTGGTAACTACGACGTCATCCCACACGCCATACTCTCACCTGACACATGTGGTCTTCTTACCTGCAACATGATGTCTTCTTTTGTGCCACATGGAGTCTTCTAACCTGCCACAAGTGATCGTCTTATCTGCCACATATGGTCATGTCACATTGTAGCGGTACCAGTGGTATTTTTACCTGCCACATGATGTCTTCTTTTGTGCCACACGAGGTCTTCTAAGCTGCCACAAGCGGTCTTCCTACCTGCCACATACGGTCTTGTCACCTTATAGCGCTACTAAAGAGCTTCTGACCACCCACATGTAGTCCTCTTACGTGCCACATGTGGTCTTCTTACCTGCCACATTATGTCTTCTTTTGTACCACATGGGGTCTTCTTACCAGCCACAAGCGGTCTTTCTACCTCCCACATATGGTCTTGTTACATTATAGCGCTACCAAAGTTCTTCTGACCTGCTACATGTAGTCTTCTTACCTGACACATTTGGTCTTTTTACCTGCCACATGATGTCTTCTTTTGTGCCGCATGGGGTCTTCTTACCTGCCACAAGCGATTTTCTTATCTGCCACATATGGTCTTGCCACCTTATGCCGGTAGCAAAGGTCTTCTGACCTGTCACATGTGGTCTTCTTACCTGCAACATGATTTCTTCTTTTGTGTCACATTGGGTCTTCTTACCTGCCACAAGCGATCTTCACATGCCACTTTTAGTCTTTTTACCTGCCACATAGACTCCTCTTACCTGACACATGTGGTCTTCTTACCTGCAACATGATGTCTTCTTTTGTGCTACCGTACATGGAGTCTTCTAACCTGCCACAAGTAGTCGTCTTATCTGACCATAGCGGTACCAATGGTCTTCCGACCTCCAACATGTAGTCTTCTTACCTGACACTGTGGTCTTCTTACCTGCCACAGAATGACTTCTTTTGTGCCACATGGGATCTTCTTACCTGCCACAAGCGATCTTCACCTGCTACATGCAGGTATTTTACCTGCCACATATGGTCTTGTCATCTTATAGCGGTACCAAAGGTAGCCTTGAATACAAGGCTCTTCCGCATGAGCTTCATATGCAGCTCGGGCGGAATAGCCTTGTATTCAGGGCTATGCCAAAGATCATCTGCCACATGTACTCTTGTTACCTGCGTCATGTGGTCTTCATACCTGTCACATGATGTCTTCTTTTGTGCCACATGTCCTGACATGGGGGTCTTCTTACCTGTCATAAGTGACAAGCGATCTCCACCTGCCACATATCTCACCTACATGTATGTGCCACATATAGTAGGCCCCTATGATGGGTAATGTAACTCCCTCACTTTAACCCTTCATAATGTTTACGTACCTTCACCCTTCTAGGCGGAGCGTAGCTGCTATTACACAGCCAGTAAAAAAACTTACCCTAAGCCTGCCAAGGTCTGACGTCGAGGCGTGGCGATAATGTGGGCGATACTGCCATTATATCGCCCACAAGGCCACGCCGTGAGCCGATTTTGAAAAATTGGCAAATCCGTCCATAATTACTTTGAAGAACACATAATTTGAATATTGTTATAAATTATCATTTATCCGATATTCACCACTACATGTCTTCTCTTAACACTGTTTAATAATGTTTGTCTGCTTGCATCAAGAGCAGAAGCCTAACGTTAGTCCAGAAAAAGTAGACCCACGGATACGGCTGAAATGAGTATTGTGTGGCATGTGACAGATATGTGTATGCTTGAAAATGTGTGTTATTTATATTTCTAAATGTCATACATATTTTTTAATGGAAGAATATCGCAGCCTTTTATAAAAATAAGTCTATTTAGCCTGGGTTGAAATCTGGAACATGAAACGCTGCTCGGGATTTTAGTGTATACTTTCCTATTGTTTTTACATAAATTGATTTGTGTGTGCTGAATGCGAATCTGTCGGATAACGTTCTATATTTAGAGACTTTCGCCTTCAAATTAGCAAAACACAAAATGGTCACAAAAATGTTAAGAAAACCCCATATTTGCTATAGTTTGTCGCACATAAACGCACAATTTATGGTTTCTGCAAGATTTTTAATTGATAATTTTTTTCTTGTGTCTTTGGAAAGATATGACCTTTATTTGACATTTAGATCCGAGACATCCGATCCGAGACATCAATAAACCCTTTACCACCCAAGAAATTACAAAAGCCATCAAAAAATTAAAAAGTCACAAATCTTCGGGAATTTATCAAATTATCAACGAATTTTTTAAACATTCGCCAGATAAATTAATACCAGTATATGCAAAATTATTAACATTATTCTTTCTACAGGCATAGTACCAGACGATTGGGCTATTAGTATTATAATACCCATCTACAAAAATAAAGGAGATGATACTGATCCAAATAATTATAGAGGTATTTCTCTGCTCAGTTGCTTCGGTAAGCTGTTCACAAGCTGTCTGAATGAAAGATTATCAAACTTCGTTAAAGCTCATGACACCGTCGGTCCAGAACAGGCTGGTTTCAAATCCGACAATTCCACCATAGACCACATTTTTGTTTTGAAAACTTTGGCCGATATTTACCTCAACAAACGTAAACGATTATACTGTTGTTTTGTAGACTACCAAAAGGCATTTGATACCATAAATAGAACCAAATTATGGTCCAAGTTGTTATCCTCTGGGATATCAGGGCGGATTCTAAAAGTAATTAAAAACCTCTACAGTCAGGCAAAATCATGTGTTAATGTAAATGGAAAAAACTCTGAATATTTCTCATGTAATGTTGGAGTTCGACAAGGAGAAAATTTATCTCCGTTGCTTTTTTCTCTCCACTTAGCTGATCTTAACGAATTTATATCACGATCTTGTAAAGGTCTAGAAAAAATCCAGGAGATGGACCAGCTAGTCCATGATCCAACAGAAGATCTAGTATCGTATTTAAAGTTATATATTTTGATGTACGCGGATGATACTGTATTATTGGCTGAATCCCCTGAAGACCTGCAAAAATATTTGGATACTCTAAATGAATATTGTAACAATTTTGATTTAAAAATTAACACCAGTAAAACCAAAATATTCATTTTTTCGCGAGGCAAATTAAAAAATATACCTTCGTTTAATTTTGCGGACATGAAACTTGATGTAGTCAATGATTACAATTACCTGGGTGTCACGTTTAATTTTAATGCAAAATTTAATGTTGCAAAACAAAGTCTTTATCAAAAGGGATGTAGGGCAATGTTCGCTCTACTGAAACGGATTAAATCTCTATCTCTACCTCCAGATATTGCATTAAAGTTATTTGACACTCTGGTAAAACCTGTTGTATTATATGGAGCTGAAGTGTGGGGAAGTGAAAATTGCGACATTGTAAATAAAGTGAAATTAAGGTTCTGTAAATATATTTTACATGCTCATAAATCTACTTGCTCTAATATGGTTTATGGAGAGTTGGGTGAAACGCCGCTTCATATAGATATTAAATGTAAAATGATCCTCTACTGGGCGAGACTGATTAACAGTAAAGAAAATAAACTGTCGAAATTGATTTACTCTTTAATATATAAACTTTATGAGAAGGATTTGTTTCATTCTAGTTGGATTACCTCGGTGAAAAACATACTAGATAGTGCTGGATTCTCTGGGATTTGGACGAATCAATCTTTACCTAAATCACCGGATCATTTTAATACAATTCTCAAGTTAAGGCTGCACGACCAATTCATACAAAATTGGAATGAAGGCATAACGAAAGGTGGTAAATGTACTGTATACCGTATAGTTAAAAATACTTTTGGTTTCGAGAAATATCTGACTGAACTACCTGTAAATAATAGAATTCTTATGACAAAATTTCGGTGCCGCAATCACCGTCTACCAATCGAAGCTGGTTGTCGGGCTCAAATGCAGCGCGACCTACGGTTATGCCTCCATTGCAATGACATCGGCGATGAGTACCACTATCTGTTATGCTGTCCGTTATTCAGAGAAGAGCGTAAAAAATATATAAATGTCAAATTCTGGAAAAGACCTTCCACTATTCAACTGGAACAATTATTCAAACAAAACGATTATAATAATGTACTGCAGTTAAGTTTATTCGTGAAAGTGATTATCGCAAAGTTTTAAAGTGTTCTTAACAATGAATAATAACATCTAATCCACTGATTCTTGTATAAATCATTACAATTGTAAATAGAATTATAATATGCACTGTATTGTATTATATGGCGCCAGCGCTTTCCTGGCTTTTCTGTCATGTTCCGCACACAGGAACCATCAGCAATAAATACTTGTTACTTGTTACTTGTTGTATATCACGTATTTGTGGTAACATAGTGGATTAGGACTAAACGTTACTGACGAGTAAATTTGAAAGAAAAAAATCAAAATGGCCGCGAAATTTACCTTCATGTGAACAAGAAACAAAATGGCTATCAAAATGTGAATTGAACCTGTTTTTTTTTATTTGTGGCCGGAATTGCTCAATTTATTGATTTTGTGTGACTTGGCGGCCGAAATAAGCATTTCTGGTGTTTATTGTTCATTGTCTGCCCTATAGTTTATCATAAAATCCAAGTTGGACGTCATTTTGCATATTTGTTTGCCTTCATCAAGGTGTTTGCCAATTTCAGACCAGAAGCGTTTTGGTATTTTCTTAACTTTGTCACTTAAATCTTCTACAAAGGTTTGATAATTATGCTTCATTCTTTTTTCAGTGTTTTTCGCAACTTTTTATAATTGGTCCAATCATTAGATTTGGCAGAGCGCTTATCTCGACGCCATGCTGTCATTTTGATGTGGCTAAGGTGGCACACTTCGCTGTTAACCCATGCGTGAGAACGATTTGCCTTCACCTTGACTCGGGGAATCGTGGCAGATATAAACTGTTCAAGTAAGCCCAGCCATTCATCCCAAGCCTCGTTTACATCGGTAGTATCGCCTATCATTTCACAAAGATCAGCGACTGCAATTTTGCTTCTCAACACGTCCCACTGGGAATGTTTATAGTTATAGACAAGCCGCTCTTTTATTTTATTCAGTGGCTTTGGCATAAAAAGTGAGAAGTTTAGAACATCATGGTCAGTTGGAAATATACAAGGAAATTCGAAAATAGGTGATATCAGTTTCGTAATATTTGTAAAAACAAGATCCAAAATATTGCCTGCCGAATTAGAGATTACATCATTAATTTGTGTGTGACCAAATTCTAGCATTGTATTTCTAAACAAGTTACCACCACCTGAGCCTAAGGTTGACACATTATAATTATCTGTCCAATCAATAAATGGAAAATTGAAATCTCCTATGACACACACATTATCATACTCGTTATGGACGGCGCGAGATAATTTCTTTTTTTAAAATGCCATTAGAATACCACCACATATTTTATGTTGAACATGAACAGTTCAAATATGTTAGAATTTAGCCAGGTCTTTGTTATTCCATAAATATCGCTCTGACTAAGTTCTATTAAAGCACTGAAATCCCTTACCTTATTTACATTAGTCGTGACTGACTTTAAGCTGCGAGCATTTAGATACATAATGTTAGTTTGATTGTTTTGTTTACTCACTTAATAGTACATGTAATACCCATTCAATAGTATACCCATTTAATAGTAGTTGGACATTCAATATAATTATTTTATTTTTTTAGAGGAGAAAAAATTAATATGTCCCTTTAAGTTAAATGCGATAATTACTTGCGTTTTGCTGTGTTGTTTTTTTAGTAAAACATTTTCTAATGGACTCGCCAAATTATTAACGCCGTCCCTTCTTCTTGCAGAAGTATTTATTTACAAGACACTGCAAAGTAAGTATTTGGTATACAGTAGTGTTATTCTTACGGTACCCCGCCTGTTCCTCTTGCCTAACATGGTTTTCACCGGCACACATAACAAAGCGATTATTAATACATTTGGCGACAATTTTAATCAGTGAACAAAGCAAGGATATTTTTGTATTTTCTCCACTAAATTGAAATGGTCACTGACTGAGTAAATTCTGGCAACACAAGCTCAAAAGGGTATTATTATGTTTGAAAAGATTACAATACAAGTGTTGATTTTTGCCTGTAATTCTTGCACTTGAATTATTTGACAAACAAATTTTTACCAAAGTCAATTGATGGTTCAGAAATATGGGGATATGAATTAAGCCCTCCTATATAGAATGTTCAAACCAGTTATTTAATTTTTTTTTATATGTGTTAACAAGAGTACAAGCGACGGCAGCTATGCAAAATATCAAGATACAATTACACAGTGGCACGGGAAACTCGTATACCAGCACACTTTTCCAAATGTGGCTTTAAATATGCATAGATCTCACAAGAAATTAGAGATGATGTGTTATTTATTGAATTATTTAAACGAAGGTTAATTGATTATTATACGCAAACCTGATATAGTGACAAATTGTACAAATAATGAAATAAAATGTGTGCGTTAGCCGCAAGTTAGCAACTGAAAAGGGTAGACACCATCATGTAGTTATGTACCAACAATGGAACGATCGTATAGCCTATGAATTGTAATCTCAGAAAGATAGAAGATGAATACCATGTGATATTGATTTTGCCTAAATATTTAGGTTTGATAACTCAATTTACTTTACCTAAATATTATACTCAACGATCTTTATAAAGATTTTACCAATTGGTGAATAACCGAAATGAAGATGTCATATGTACATTAGCAGCATTTATACACCAGTTAAAACTTGAATTTGTATTAATTTTGCACCTTATTAGGCCAGAGGCCTTCATTGGAGGAATACATGAATTGAATTGAATATTATAGTCATGTTAATTGTAATCATCCCATGCAACAAACACGAGACGCTAAGCCAATATTATTTTATTACATATTTTTAAATGAATAATTACAATGATCACTTTTATTTGTAAACAGAATCTGGATACATCTGTGCCGGGTCTCACAACCAATTACTGTCTAAATAGACTGAAGTTAGCGCTTACAATGCTTGAATATTTTTGTATAAACAATGGGGACCAGAGATTTGTTTTCAATTTGAAATCATCATAAATGTCATAGCTAGCTCTTTCTGCTTCATTTGAATACCCGTGTTATGGGTCTACGACCATTTTCAATATTTCAATTCTTGATATGTCAGAATATGATATCTGCAGACGTCAGATTCTGATGTATAAAGACGGTCGCCGCGCTGAAAGGGTTAAATGATTATATGGATGATACTCATTTTATTTGTTGACAAATTGGTTTCTTGAGAGTGAAACTAAGTGGTTTTAATATTCCCGATGTGACTTTCTTCTGAAATATCATTATTTAAATGTTTGACATAATAATTATAAAGTCAAATTATTTCTGCTGACATGCATTATCTAAGCAGATAAAAGCGATAAAAATATATTTCAAACTTGAAAATTTTAAAACCTGCACACAGTGTACAGTGTATCTTCAGTATCTCTATCTATATACGTGCATTTTGCATAGCTTACATTGATAATAAATCATTGCATCAAGAAAACCTGAACATCTGGCATTCTCCAATGTTTGACGACGTGTAAGCAATGTATATATTAAGTAATATTCCTATTGTTACTTTCTTCTGAAATATTATTATTTAAATGTTTGACATAATAATTATACAATCAAATTATTTCCGATGACATGCATTTTCTAATATAACTAAGCGGATGAAATCGATAAAAGTACATTTTGTAGAGTTTACATTGACAATAAATCATTGCATCAAGAAAAAGTAACTATCCATGGTACTAGAGAGATTGACGTCGTGTAAGCAATGTACATAAGTCAGAAATCAGTATCGATGTATTATTATCCGTGCATTTGTAGAAAGAACAATGTCATCACCATCAGAGTTTGAGCAACAAAGGATAGTCCAGCTGAAAAAAACGTACATTTATCATGTTTATATTATATAGTATATTAACATTCGTATGATAACACCAGTAAGCCAAGGTTTGTTATGTTTTTAGGTTGCTTGTTAGTCTTCGAAAAGAAAGATATGTTTTTCATATTTACTTATTGCTAGTCGAACACAATACTGTATGTTTAATTATCATCTCATAATTGATTTTTACGTTGAAAACAAATGACGTTGTTTGCATTGTGGTTATTTCTCACCAATATTAATGACGAATCAAGAGCTTTAACAGACATTAACGTTTTTGTCTAGTCTAGATTAAAATTTACATTTTAGGTGGGGAAAGTAAAAGAATGTAAAACTTTGGCAGATATTTACAACATACATGTAGGGCTACATGTATCTTATCAAACTTTTTTTACACAATTTCCTTTCACATTTTTCGTGACACCTAATTGTCGTATTTTTAATAATTACGACAAACTGCAGTTGTTGTGTAATGATCATTTCGGTAGGTCTAAGCAGTGCACCGTCACATATGGCCCAAACGTATGACTAGATGAGGTGAAATTTTACAATAACAAAGTTCCCAAGATTTTCTGGTGGTGGGAGACACATATTTTTCATATTTTCAAGATGACCACCGGGGATATAATGATTTTTGACCCAAATAACTTAAAACACTTATAATAAATCCCATTCCACTACTATGAGCTTTCTTTTCATTTCTGGTGTAATTTGTGGCTTTTTTATCGCATTTATTTCAAAGACAGTTGACCATATTCTTGTATGGCTTATTATACTTATACAAATACAGACAAGGTTTACATTTGATAAAAACAATTAAACGAAATGTAAGTTTTGGTATCATATCATGACTCATATTATGCCAGATTAATTATGTATGACTTCAGTAACCTAGAGCTATTATAAAAATAATTTTATTATTGAATTCTAACGACATGGACCATATCACAGTTGGTTTCTATATGCATTCTTTTTCAAATGGAATAACATTAATTGTATTTGAAGTAATGTGTATATATTGAAAAATGGTTAAAAAAACTTAACTAAAGAATGCCGAGCAGGTCGAAACAGCTGGTAGATACATATAATTAAAATGTAACTTGCATATGCATTTAAAAATATTCTTTAGAGCATTATTGTTCTTTTTTTTGAAATTTGTATCGCCTCTTTTCCTATTAAAGTCTAGTTTACTACATAACTTGGTCATACACAAAATATCTACCGCGATGTGGGCTACTCAAATAACATACGTTTCGAAATATACTACATGACGTATATTTTTGAACACGCTTAGAAACGTTCAACATAACTGATAACATACAAATGATACATGTTGAGTATTTTATGTTAGTATTTGATATTTTATAGGTTGCGTTTCAACACATTTGAAATACATTGTAACGATATCCGGCCCAAATATGTTAGTCTACCCCCTAATTTAAATAACAACTGAATGACGGCGGTGATTGGCTGAACCACTTTTTTTGTTGGTCGGGGGTAGAATACCACTCTTGTTCCCGATATCCTTGCGTCAGAGATTAGAAAAAACATTGGTGTTTGGTCAGCCGTGTGTGCCAGTAAACAATCGGCTACTATAATAGTTACTTACCTATGTTATAAAGACTGGATGATCCACTACCTACAACAATAAAAACATAAAATTATCACGTACATGTAGAAAATAGTTTGTCAGAGGCATGCTGAGCCAATGGGGGATTTGTGAACATTGGGTAGTCAGTTACCATTTAGAATGGAATAAATATTTTTGATGAGATTGTTTTGAATAAAAATGAAGTTTATAAATGGATTCTACCAGACTCAAGTATTGCTTACAGTTATATCGCTTCTGTTGGCAGTCTGTAATTTTTATCTGGATGCTGAAAGCAGCCATTGCCGCCACATCGACCATAATATGACAAACACACTACCAAAAGGTGTCGATTGTCGACTTTATTCTGGGTTTTGCTAAAGTAAGCAGGTTTGTGTTTGTACACTGAGGTGATTTTGGTATCGGTAGATATTGTAAACAGGTTTGTGTTTGTACACTGAGGTGGTTTTGGTATCGGTAGATATTGTAAGCAGGTTTGTGTTTGTACACTGAGATGGTTTTGGTATCGGTAGATATTGTAAGCAGGTTTGTGTTTGTACACTGAGATGGTTTTGGTATCGGTAGATATTGTAAACAGGTTTGTGTTTCTACACTGAGGTGGTTTTGGTATCGGTAGATATTGTAAACAGGTTTGTGTTTGTACACTGAGATGGTTTTGGTATCGGTAGATATTGTAAACAGGTTTGTGTTTGTACACTGAGATGGTTTTGGTATCGGTAGTTATTGTAAACAGGTTTGTGTTTGTACACTGAGGTGGTTTTGGTATCGGTAGATATTGTAAACAGGTTTGTGTTTGTACACTGGGGTGATTTTGGTATCGGTAGATATTGTAAGCAGGTTTGTGTTTGTACACTGAGGTGGTTTTGGTATCGGTAGATATTGTAAACAGGTTTGTGTTTGTACACTGAGATGGTTTTGGTATCGGTAGATATTGTAAACAGGTTTGTGTTTGTACACTGAGGTGGTTTTGGTATCGGTAGATATTGTAAACAGGTTTGTGTTTGTACACTGAGATGGTTTTGGTATCGGTAGATATTGTAAACAGGTTTGTGTTTGTACACTGAGGTGGTTTTGGTATCGGTAGATATTGTAAACAGGTTTGTGTTTGTACACTGAGATGGTTTTGGTATCGGTAGATATTGTAAACAGGTTTGTGTTTGTACACTGAGATGGTTTTGGTATCGGTAGATATTGCGATAACAGCTTTGTTATGTTTTAACCCTTTAACCCTTAGAACGCTGGATTATTTCTTTAAACCTCGGAAACTAAAGGATTTTGTTCAATTTGAAATCATCATAAATGTCTTAGTTAGCTCTTTCAGGCTCATTAGAATACCTATGTTATGGGTCAACGGCTATTATAACTATTTCAATTCTTTCAGTGCGCGTACCGTCTTTATAAGTCAGAGTCTGACGTCTACAGACGTCAGATTCTGACGTATAAAGACAGGCCCCGCACTGAAAGGGTTAAAGCATCGCGATGCTTCAAGCATCATTTTGCATCTCTGAAGAATGACTTAATTTTTTAAAACCCAGGGTTTTTGAATGAAAATTTTCATGCCCCCTTTTTGTGGCAAAAATGTGTAATCCAAAGCACTAAAATGCATGAAATGACTTATTTCTCCACATTTTCTTCTAGGCCCACTAAAACATGCCCCCAAACTCCCTTCGAATAGGTGGTTCCGATTTCTGTACTGGAAAGGTGAAACTTGACACAATAAATAAATATCTTAGACCTACATTCAACCCGTATATCTCTACTCCAGACGAAATCTCCAATGGTCGGATTGTATTCCAGCCATGTATCCCCTATTTCCTGAACAGCACATGCAGTCCCCACTCCAGCTGCGTATCTGTAACCATAATAAAATAACTATTTATTTATCACAATTTAATTGCTTGTGACTACCTAGCCGACACAAGACGTTGAATCAATGTTGGCTTAACCTTGGTTAAACGTCGAAATCGGTGGACCAACGTCTTGTGTCTGCTGGGTAGGTTAATTTTAATTTGGTATAATGTACCGAATTCTTATAAAAAATGGACAGAATTTTTTTTTAGCACCTTGTGAAAAATATCCCACCGACTTCTAAAATTAATTCAATCCAACGATAGCCCAAGCATAATAGATTTGGGTTACTGTTCGATACATTTTAGCAAATACATTACAGGAAGAAATATTATGCACGTGATATTGCTAGATTCGTTTTATTTGAAATGTGTAGAATGCATTATTTTATAATAATAATTTTATGTAATATGCATTCCAAGTAATCAATTTTCTGTTTCTCATTTTCCACGTTAACACAATCATGTCAGTAGGTTTCGCCCTAATACACCGCCCGCTAAAAATATAGACACCATCTTGCATAATGATAACAATAGAATAGTCAAACTCGGAATTGTTGTAGCGACTTCATGACTGGACGCCATTGGATACTTTCTATAATGCCCACTTAATGAAACTAAATGAGATAGTTCTTCAGGTGCAGCAGTAAGTTTTTACATGAAAACTGGTTACAGTTGTCCATCCATCAAGCTCAAACCACAATCTCATATTGATGGTGTTAATTGTTATCTTTTCAGAGCTGTATTTATTGCTAAACATGCATAAAAACAACCGAAACAATATCCAGCTGTTGTGGCAGAGTCTGTTGACGAAGGGGACACATTGAAATACTTTAATAGGCCTATGCTCTAGTTCTGGATGTTTATGAACTAATTTAAATGCCTTCTTTTTAGAATTGATGTGCTATCAGATGCTGGCGTTGTGGAAGCCTTTGAGAAATCAGCTTGACATTGTTCTTTTCCAAAATTGGCTAATTTATTATATTTCTGCAAACTGAAACTGTATTGCCCTCCTCCCTGGAACTGTATTTTATCTGTAATATATGCATCTGATGAAACTGTTTTTTGATGTAGGATACATGTGTCTTGCATAGATTACTAAAAGATCAATGTTGATTACATAAGAATCAAAGAAACAGATACTCACTCTATATTAATGAGAATTAATCTGCTATGTCTGAAGGAAACTTATAGTTACTAGGGGCCTGAATATCTAAACGTCCATCATATAATTTCATCACTTTATCATATCATAAACGTATTTACTCTAACATTGATACCTCTTCCTGCAGAATAGATTGGTCTCTGAAATAACACTCCAAGACACAACTCAACCTGTTAGTCAGGCAGCATTTGTCAACAATTTGAAGCTACCCCAAATTATGTGCCAAAAGCAATTTTATGGTTGATTATTATAGTGTAGGTATTACTGAAGTGATTTTTGCCTGTTGCCAAGATCACATAGTCCTATTTCACCTGGAGGACTGAAAATTCAAAATGGCCTCTGCGGAATCATGAAAATGTACTTCTGTTCACATATTTGCAACCCGGAATCATAGAAACAAAAATTAAATATGCTACCAAATAATCAAATGGTAACATTATTACATAATGTAAGATGATCAGGAGTGAAAGAAATCAAAGATGACCACCAAAAAGGCATAATTTTAAACATTATTCCAAGTAAATATCAAAATATACAAAACCCACACTCAGAATTTAAAAATCCATTACCATAAAAAATATACATACAATCGCAAAATACATGCATGCTGCCTTGCACACATGGTATCATGAGTGTTAAAGGCCCCATGTAGCCCATTTGATGGGGATTTCCCAATGTTTTGCTGTCCAACAAGAACTACTACAGCAGTAAATGATCAGCATCATTCATGCCTAATACCACAATGTTAACATAATTATGATTAACAAAATAATAGAAATAGACACGGCTAAAGCTAATAAAAAAATATTAATGATGCATAAGAATATTTAATTGTATAGGCCTATTTACGCCATAAATTGATCATGAACTTGAAAATCCAGCAATTATGTAAGCTCCTAATAATTCATGCAAATAACAACAATGTGCAAACATTGTGAAGACAATGTGACATAACAACTATTATCATGATATTGTAAATGTTGATAACTACAATTAGGGCCTAATTATAATTAATCTATAACCATGGATTTCATTATTTATCTAACAGTCATTTTAACTAGTTATATATAAGCATTCAAAGCAATTATTTTTCACTGGAGATATGATTGCGGATGTATTTGTTTTTTGTCATGCCTTTAAATGAAAAAAAAATATTCCACTCCACTCTTCAATATGTTTTTTATCGAGAAAACTCAGAAAAATTAAATATAGCAATGAGAGAAACATGAAATAAATCAAATTTAAACTTTTCCTTTTGTATATCATAAACGTAGGACTGTGTATTGTAACTCTGTTGCACACGTTTTGAATTCTTCAGAGATTTTTACAGTAACTTACTTGTAACTGTGTTTTGTTAACTTCATTTTAAATAATTAGGCAGTTTATTGGTGTATTTGTTTGTTTGACAATAGTTAATTTTTAAACAAACATTATTAAACATTATTAAAATGTGCCAATAAATATATTGTATTACTATTTGTTTATCCCATTGCAATTTTCTTTAATAAAATTCGGTATAGTTCATAGTTACGCGGAGGACATAATGTTCGAAGACTTGTCGTAAACTTGCTAATAGCAACACTGTTTTCAATTAACGAAAATATATAATATATACCATAATAACGTATGAAAGAAGGGTGCGACCACATCCCTGCATCTCTGCAAGATGACCTGCAAAGTGTTGGGTATAATCGACAGTGTCATCAACGCTTTGCTACCAATCTCCATCTTCTGGGAGATGAAACAGAACCAAAAGCATCAACTTCGCAACAACATCATTCCCCTCGTATAATGTATTCCACTGGACCTTCTGTAAAAAACTAGAGATCAAAGATGCTGACCGCAAAAACTGAACGACCTGAACTGGAAAAACAAAAGCAAAACATGGCAGCAAACTGAATCACAAGCTAAGATAATGTGTCCAGATCGAGTCTGGTGAAAAACAACATATTTGCTGCCAAGTCCAAACATAATTCATCGCTTGAGATCTTTCCGCGCAGCATTCGCTAACCATAATTCCAAGAGCCGAGAGACCGAATCATGCCTGTATGCCATCTGCGCATGAGAAGGCACTTGTCTTCGTACTGGAGAACATGTTGCCCAACAAAATGAGGCCCTCTTGTTATCTTCATTGCGCTTGCTCTATGTCGAAGAACTGAATGGCTATGATGAATCAGAACTATCAAGCAGAGAAACTGCTGAAACGGCTACATAATAACACAATAAAAACATATTTTAAATTTAAGAAATTCCCAAACAGCACAAATGTTGCCTTTTAATTCTAGCTTCTTCACAGTTCGGTTATCATTGTTGCTGATCCTCTTGCACAAGCTTACATCCTGGTACATATAAATACCAGGACATCGCTCTCCTTTTTTTGTCGTAACATTACGTGGGCATTAGTGACCACGATTCGATAATAAGGTATTGAATTCCCAAAAGCTGACAACAACAAGAGCAACATCACTTCCGCACAGGGAAAGGTAATCAGGTAAAATTCCATTCACAACTATGTTCATTGTTTTTCAAATGGTAATCTGTGTCAACATGTTTTACTATGTAAATCTATCATCTCAGGTCATCCAGTATCAGGAGCAAAGCAAATGTGGCATTCCTGCTCCTCGTAAAGTTTAAATGAACCATTGGACTTGGCTATGTGTAGGATATGTTGAGGCGTAACAGCTCAGAACAGATTATTTTAGCTAGACCGGCTACCAGGCAGCCAAATGATTCCAAGAGCCTCCCTGCAAACGACGACACCGAGAAACAGTTATGCCAGCTCCTGCTGTATGGAGAGGTAAAACTTCTAGGTTAGACAGAAGAATTTACTATGCCAGTCCTCATTATCATGATTATGGAGAGAAGCACTCATCAATTTGATGGCGAGGTAAGATTGTGTTCTGTTACTAGTCTTGTTACTGCGTTGTCTATTCCAATTAGATGTTTTTTATCATGCCAAGTGTTCCCATTTATAAAAACACAGGTGGAGGTGCAGTACCTACCCACTATCTACAACCACAACCACGAATAGACTGATACGAGGGTGGTACCGGTACTGTACCTTCACCATGCCGCTGCCCTATCAATAAGCTGTGGTCAGAACCCCCCCGGACGCAGACATATTTGTGATTCTACTGCATCATGCCCATTCAATCAAGTTGACTGTGGACCTGGACACAGGACCGGGGAAGCACAGACATATTGTCAACATAAAATTATCTAACCTGGCTTGGAGGAGATTACTGTGTCACTCTCCTCGCCTACTGTGTCTTCACTGAAGAGGATTACACCAGCTCCTTCAAAGGCAATGGGAAGTTAGGCCACCTAAGAAGCTGGAAAAGAATCCCAGGTTCCACAAAGCTTTCAGACAGATGAGTGACGACTGGAACATCAAGGCTCATGTGAGGAAACAGTTGGATCAGTTTACATATTTGGTGTACGGACACCAGTAAATCTTATGTGAACGCCGTCCATGTCAAGCTGCCCCACAAGATGGTGGGAGAGGTAAAGCAGCTCATTTCCAAGTCCGGAGTCCTGTCTCGCATTCTCCGCACCAGTCTGCTTTGGAGCCACACATTCAGCATGTGACCCATCGGGTTGCATTCCACAAGTGAGATGACCAACTTGTACGAGGACGAGGTGCAACAGGGGTGAGCGCAGATTGAGCTGGAAGTCCTGGAACCACTGTGATCATGTGGTCCTTTCCTGCCAACCTCACTGGATGCTGGCGATCGGGAAACAGATGACCAGGTTGAACACGAAAAACACGTCGCAAATTATTAGTTTGACAGTTTCGATGGAAGTGATGAGTGAATAGTTGGACTGCACCCATCAGAATCGTCTTGCCAGTCCAAAACTGTTATGTTGCAAACACAGCATGCTCTAGCATGCATTGTACATAGGCCTATCATGTACTAGGACACATCATAGTGTTATTATGAACTTCAGAAATACATTAGGTCTAGCTAGATAACGTGTGCATATTCGCTAATGATGTCACTAATGTGCATACTATCACATGCCTCGTACATATCTGATATCTCGAATATTATTATTGTTATATTTGTTGGGCATCAGGACATAGGTCTCAGACGCTTCATGTCAGCATAATAAATAAATGACTGATATCAATGAATGTTGATAGATGTCTGCGGAATGATATATAGCAAAACTTAGACTTTTCGATAATGGCGGAAATACTTGACACGCTAGCATCTTTTACACACATCTGATCACTTCAAGAATAGTTTTATAATGATCTTAGCCTCTCAAAACATGGGGTTAGACACCTTAATTGTTGAGCTATGTGCATTATTGGCTGAGATATGGCGAGATATACATTTCCCAGTAGTGGCGTCACTAATTAAATTGCATAAAAATGGTATGTGGGACTCTTTACCAACTTTTTAATATAGCAAATCGTTTTTCTATAACATTTTTCCAATCTAGAAACATCTATTAGAAATTGATTTCCGGGGAGTGCACAATACCCTTCTTCCTACTAGACTAACAGTAGTCTTGTAATTAGGTTAGTCCAGCCCATGCAGGTAGTGACCACTCTTAATCAGCCCACTGGTGACAGTTTTGCAGCTTAACACCTGCCGATTGCCTGTGATTGTGAGGATATTTTCAAGCCCAGTACAGAGTCCAGCATGTAGGCCTACACGTTACATCATCCAGGTCTTATTATTCTGGATGACTCCCTTCTCGTGGCTATTTATAGATACAGGCCTGCGTATGCCGATTCCACAGTGGACCAGGGGTTTAAATAATGAGATAATAAATTTAATTTTCGAAGTAAATATAAATAATGATCAATACTTTCCGAAACAAAACATTCATGAAAATACTAGTATTTCATTCTGGGGTGAAACATGTAATTATTAGAGCACCCTTTTTGGAAGCATTTTATACCATATTGGTAAAAAACAGGGTGACATTAGAGGTGATGCCATCCCGTCCCGCCTTAACGCTGTACCGTGGTTGGTGTCATTTTTTTTAGATCTTGTGGTATAACTGGATCTTCCTTAATGTTGTCGGGATATACCTTAATCCTTTCTAAAGATGTATCTCATTGTCACTGGGGCGTCTGTGTCGGCTCCTTCTTGACACCATATACATCCGTGTTGACTAGTAACGTTTCACTATTTGTCCATTACGTAATGAGATCCGTGTTCCTTCTGTCTATAGAACACGTATGACACATCCGGGATGCACCCGGCTCTATCGGGGACCACTACTGCAATGTGGGACAGGTTTGTAATAAAACAGACAGTTATAATGACATATACATACAATTTTCAAGCAGTGGTTTTTATAATGATAATGCAAACAAAACCATAATTAGTCAAATTATATCAGCCCTAAATTATATGCGGACGATTTTCAGAAATCATAATCTTTTACTTATTTCTCATAATATGGCTATAAAACCATAATATGGCCATAATTAGCGGGAACAAAGATCTCACTACGTAATGGACAAATATTGACACAATGAAGAGTTGACACGGATGTGCACGGTGTCAAGAGGGAACTAACAGTCATGCACTCTATAATAATACTACATAAATGACTATATATAACTATACAGTGTATATGACGAAGTGGGCTATCTGGCCTTTTGTACAGATGTAGTGACCACAATTCGTCATCTCAACTTTTGCATTACACCCGCCCGATCATATTTCGTAATTTTGTAATTCTAGCAGATGAACAGTTTTATTAGTAGCCCGTTTAGAAGCTTGATAATCATTATTTTAGTCCCATTGTCTGATTATAAAACTACTAAATATTAACTAATTAACTATGATTTTAATTGCAGTATTCTAACATGTTTAGAAAATAATTGCAATTATTTATCTTTATAAAGGCTATTTACACACCGGAAGTGAATACCAATGCCAAAATTTACCCCATGCAAGACAGAGATCCCATATAACAACACCATTTACAAATAAAAAGATAAAACAAATGCCACTTAATAGTTCGTTTTAGTTATGATACTTAAACAGTCTTAATATAACTTGCGTGGCGAAATAAAAGTTGGTGAATATTTTTTATCTTTTTTATATTATTTATATATTATATAATTATATATATTATATATTTATATATTATTTATATATCAATAACAGTAAAATAACTGTTTATGCTCCTGTCAATATTTGACATGTTTGACAACCGTGACTAATACTGGGTGGTGTGCTAGGTGTCATTTCAACACTTTACTTACGTGATGGACAATTCGGTGGAGAAGGCTCATCATCATCAGGGAACGGCAAATCGCGTCTGCCTGAAATAGATGCAAGGAAAACATTATCACACAAATTATACCATACCAGACCCTTTATAGTTAATGTTGAACGTATTTTGGTAGGTGACGTTTCCGAGATTTTGTCACGAGTGCAACGATATATTTCTGCCTGTTAAAAAAGGGACTGGTTGATTTAAGTAATGAGATACAATTGGGACTCACAGGTGGAGATCATATTGACACCATGTATAAATTCCTGTGTCGTCACGTAGTCGTACTCGTGCCACGTGGACTGGCGGATGAGATCTGGGCTAAATGCATCATCCGTGGACACGGCAGCGGCTGACGTTGAACAGCGCACGGTACCTATGATCCACAAGTTGGTGTGATAATACAAGTACAACGTTTCTTCTTCAGTCTGAGCTTGGTATATTGGTCGTCCGTTGGCTCCACATGATGGGTGGTAGTCATAGTGATACACTGCGTTGACTCGTGTCTGCACTGATGCGCCATTCACTTCAACATTACCACACACTGCAAACACAATCGTGAAAATGAGACAATGGATGTTGTTTTAGGCCACCTTATCTTTGTAGACAATTCTGAGAGCCCTAATTTTGCACATGCAAAATACACATCTAGGAACATGTATTATAATTGTTACATAATTTATCTATTTGTTAGAATTTTTAAAGATTTTCATGTTTTTTTTATTTTTGTCATTTTAGAAATAATTGTACGCCTACATTCATTTTCTTGCTAATGTACACAAATTATAAATATGTTTTCGAAGACCCCCTGAGTATTAGTACAGCAGCATAGGGACCTAATTTTCGCGGTACCTAAACCGACGGTACAACATTTGTTGACATGTCTAGAATTGTTCTTAGGGGGGGGGGGGGGGTCTCTAGATACATCATCTGGTTGATGACATTGCCGGAAATAGGAGCGGGGAATTTGACACTTTTGTACACCTACCCAATTTTTAGAGAACCAGCAGGTATATATATGACATTTATAAATATAAGTAACACTTATTTTTAAGCATACACTTATGCAATATACCATATAAAAGGTAATTAAATTTCCGTTCCAACGAAGTATTGCATGGTGCAGTGAAGCAAAGCATTATTTCTACATATAAGTTGAAATATTTTTTTATAAATACGTTGAAATATTTTTTTTATTACAAAATAATCAAAATGGAGAACAAAACAATCTAGTCAACATGGCCAACGGGAACGACTTAATAAAACATAATTAATGACTATATCTATGTTTACCTACGTTTTCTGAATCCAGCTATTTATGCTTAAGCCAAGTGGCATTTAGATCGGTACATGACATATATTTTTAAATGAGAGAATATTGTAGCCTTTTTTGAAAATGTCTGTATTTATCCTGGGCTGAAATATTAAACATTTTATTTTGCTCGACATTTAAGTGCAAATTTTTTTTCGCTTTTTTTTACATAATTTGGGTGTGCTGAGTTGGAATCTGTCGGGCAACATTCTACCTTTGGTCTCCTTCACCTTCAGATAAGCAAAACAAAAAATGACCACCAAAACCACATCTTTTCTATATTTTTGCTGCACATTAACGCTCAATTTTCGGTTTCTGTATGCTTTGGAGTTAATAAATTTATCTGTCTTTTCGATTAAAATGACCTAGATTTGACCGGGGTTCGGTTCCCGGTCTCGGCGGTTTGAAAGAAACAAAAATGTTTCTTCCCCATCCACGTGTAAGACTCAGTATTGTGGGGAGCCTCCGTGACCGGGAGGTAGCGTGCTCGGCCTCAAACCGCCAGGGCTCGAATTTCGAATCCTGTGTCTGGAGGACAGTGTCATCTCATTCATCTCACCATCCTCAGGAGGTTCTCCTGGCCCAGTTTAGCCTATATGTGCACAAAGGTGGCCTAAAGCCTGATTCATTTCATTATTCAACAGATTTGAATTCAGAACACATAAATTATGCAAAAACAAGTGAAAAAAAAACTATGCACAACAATTCTGAGAAAAAAACATGTTTCAGATTTCATCCTATGCTAAATACACATATTTTCATGAAAGGCTTCAATATTCTTACATTAAAAAAAATATATGACATTTATAAATATAAGTAACACTCATTTTTTAGCATGCATTAATCTGGGTTCAGAAAATATAGGCCAGATATGGATATGTCCGATAATTACGTTTTATTAAATCGTTTCCTTTCACCATGTTGAATCGTTTGTTTTGTAATTCATTTTGATTATTTTATAATAAAACTGCTTCAGCGTATGTGAAGAGACGACTAGTTATTCTACTGCAATATGTGATATGTCATTAGAGCGGGAATTTCAATATCTGTTATATTGAATGGAATAAGTTAGCATTAAAATGTAAGAAGACACAAAAACTGTGTTTCTGAGTGACATATTAAGCACACCATGTTAAATAATGCATTTCATTATAACATCAAAATGTAGACTGCCAAACCGTGTTTGGCATGCGAAATTTAAGAAAACCATGTTGAATAATACATATCAGGAGAAATCATGGATTTTACGGCGACCATTTTGAAATTGGCCATAATGATCAATTACTCGAAGAATCAAGCATTGGAAACCTAATTCTGACTTAAGTGATATGTATCTGAACCAAATGGTACCGCTCATGGTGACTTTCGTGCAGAAAAGAATATGTTGTCATATAATGCTATATGCAAAAAATGAAAAAAAATTGACAATTTAAAAAAAATACATTTTGCGACATATTTACAATATACAAAATAGCTCTCCGAGGTGGGATGCTACTGCAAAATTTTATTATTTTTTTTACTATTTTATCTCCACAGATATATGAACTGATCGATAGAAACAACTAAGTCCAACAATATTTTATTTAACTGGCCCAATTGTGATTATTTTCATTATTATTATTTGCGATTCTTCTATAGCGCTAAATCCCATTAAATGGATCTTAGCACTTTACAACTAAAAATCTTTTGAAACATGTAAAAAACAACATTTCTTTAAAATCAGTGTCTTTGAATAAAAATTATGTATATTAAAATAGTGTCTTTGAATAAAAAGTATTATATAGAGTAGTGTTTTGCGAATAAAAATGGTTTAATTTGACGCTTAAACTCGCGAGTGATAGTGCATATCGTAACTCTGTTGGTAAGGCATTCCACACTCTGGGACCTGTTACACTGAACGCTTGCTGTCCGACACTCTTCTTTGCTACAGGCTGACGGAGCTGAAGTGTGTCTACTTGGCGGTAACGACTGTCGCGTTGATGTATGGTTAATATCTCCACTAAGTAAGAAGGGGCTAAATCACGCAGACACTTAAATATTGTCACTGCTATATTGTATGTAATACGCGAGTCCACGGGCAGCCAATGAAGATGTTTAAGCACTGGAGTGATGTGGCTGCTCCGTGGAGTTGCGCTACCCCAGGGCTGCTGGCATACCGGCTAGAAGAGCGTTGCAGTAGTCCAGGCGAGATGTGATGAGTGCCTGAACTGCACTTTTAGTGGCGTCTGTGGTCAAGAACTGGCGTATTGGAGAGTCGCCGATTTCAATATTGCATGTGCCATATTGATTAACCTTTTCACTACCATACATGACGGAAATTTCCGTCGTCATTCGTCAATGAACGTAACCATAAAATGACGCAAATTTTTGTCAAATATATACTACATTTATGTATTTTTCGTCATTTGAAGCTGGAAATTGCGTTAGCAATTCCAGCTTCAAATGACGAAAAATAGAACTCCTACACCAGTATATCTGGATCTTGGCATGCACCCCGGCCTGGAAGTCAAAGGGTTAAGATGGTATTTGGAGGTAAACAGTGTAATCTTTGTCTTTTCATCATTCAGCTTGAGCCTTCTATATGCAATCCACTGCCTGATCTTTTGAACACATGCCTCCATCTGCGCAACTGCTCTTTCTCTGTCTCCAGGGATGTTCGGGTCAAAAATTATAAACAGCTGCAAGTCATCTGCATATTTGTGGTACTTGATACCATGACGTTTTAAAATACGTTGCAGTGGTGTTGTCAGCAACGTAAAAATCACAGGACCAAGCACCGATCCCCGAGGCACTGCATTGTGTAAAGGTACACACTCTGATGTTGTAGTGCCAACTTATACTTGCTGTGTACGGTTTTTCAGGTTCTAAACCACGAGAGTGCCTTGCCTTTGACCGCAAACTCAGCATCCAAGTCGTGATAGAGTGAGAATGACGCAAAAATAATATTTTACGAATATTTTCTTCTAAAAATCGGGTAGGTGTGCAAAAGTGTTGAATTTTCAGCCCGACCCTATTTCCGGAATTGTCATCAACCAGATGTATGTAGAGACCCCTGGGTACAATTCTAGACATGTGGAATAATGTTGTACCGCCGGTTTAGGTAACTCCTTAAATATTGCTCTTTTTTGGTATCTGCTGCTGTACTATATATACATATTTGTTCATTACTTTAAAACAAAGACATTTTCAAATTAATTTTGTAATGCCTAAACCTGCCTAGAAAAAATCGATTCATCTTCTGGTATTGTATAGCAATAGCAATCGAGTAGCGGATTCCTGATGATATCAAGTATAGTACTTTACTTCAATCAATCACATACCTCACCTATTAAAATAACAGATTGGGCGTGGTCTGGGGACTACAACAATTTCATTCTTTGCTCGAGGGATTTCCGTCCCCAGATATTTGTTTTGTTTAAAAAAATGTGTCCGCCCTTTACGCCTATTCAACTGGAACAATAAATATTTGCAAAACATTGCCACTGATCTCTTTATTTACGAAATAATTAAAATAATGTATCCCTCAGACCCAATTGAGCAGTCCAATTAAATATATATTTACAAAAAATAATTCTTCCCGTCTTTATCTCATATTGAAATTCCTCGTTGAATACACATCAGTCCCTAGTTCTAGTCATTTATTTGACCACTGGTTCTATCATTCTACATAATACATCTTAGTGTTTTGGAACTGCAGATCGAATTAAACTGTTTCAAATCGCGAACTGGATGACTTAATCGTGCCACAGCAAAACGCTGTAATATAAAGGCTCCCACACACCACAAATAACCCCCGCGGTTACTTAATACAAGACTGTTGTGGTAGGTTTTAGAAAATCGCAGACAAGCTTGGTCTATGATAGACCAGACGTGACTGGGTTAAGTTGTCACCCAGAATCAACCTGTTGATCAGGTAACTGCCGCTGCTTTACTGAAATATGGCCAGAAGTTTACATGACCTATGCGTATTTTTTTCCGATTTTAAAAAATCTAGTGTTTTACATATTTTCACCCACTGTGTAGTGGAATTTTTAGCTATATCAATATATTTGATATCACCAGAAAGCCACTGACATAGGCTTCCACGTGGATGTAACATGTTTTCTGTCCAATCGTTGAAAAATGCACAAGAAAGCTTTAACCTGATATTTTAACCCCTAATTTCACCTATTTTTCATACTTTTTCTGTAAATAGTCAAAATACTTTTCTCTTAGCTGATTTTTGTATGGTATATATGTTTAGTTTTGATTCAAACATGTCATCGAACTATTGTGGACTTAAAAATAAATATATTTTGAATAAAAATAATGAGTTATGTGAACATATTACACACTTTTTTAGTTAGACGTAAAAAATTGCTCGCTTTTCTTAAAGCTTTACCCGACTTTAACCGTGACATATGTAAGCTACATAATCAATTGTTTTTGATAATTCTGAACTTTTAAGAATTTTTACTAAGCTAGGATCCGCAGAACCAGTCATAATAGCAATCCTACAATCCATTATGCACATATAGCTACGGCCATGTTCATTTATATAGTCGTGTAGTATTCGAATATGATATTATGATGTAATGATATGACATTATAGAGTAATGATATGATATTATAATGATTTTGTTACATTGTCATTTAAGGCATGATAATGCCAGGAAATAACATTATAATGTCAGGAAATTGTATAATCACTATTGTAGATATGTCGTTGGAGAGGCATTGTAAAAAACCTGTACAAGATAATAATGTAAGTATTAAAATGGCATTATAATCTGGGTAGAGGGTAATCTAATTGCATAATACATCGTTGTAACATAGGGCAATATGTTGTCTGAATGTCTATGAATAGGCTTATATATCTCTTCATATACATGTAATACACTCACACTGATGACATGTCACTGTAATTTGTGGATTATCAACCCAGCCATCGGCAGCACGAGGAAGCTCCTCCCATCCGCTTGTCAGCTCAGGAGTCGATACGTCACCCACACTACGTGCCTCAATGTATGTCCCGCAGACCGATATTCCAGTGACCCACCCCCTGTGGAATCACCAACATGATACACTCTAAACGATATAGGTTCTTTAGAAGGAACCTTTCAGTACTATTACCATGCAACTCCAGGAGAAGTGCTCTTGGAGTTGCATGGTAATAGTACTGAAGGGTTCCTTCTAAAGAACCTATATTATTAAGCAGGCAATTAAACACACATGTCAAACCAATATATACAATATTATGTTAAAAGATAAAAAAAACGTTAAAGAGCTCAAAATTTTACTAGAACGACAACTGGATCTAGTGTACTATGGATATATTTTCTAAATACATGTACAGGCCTGCGTTACCGACAGGCAACCGGCATTTTAAAGATGTCATATAGTTTAAATATTTGATTTACAAAGTTTACACAGCGGGGGTAATTAATACATTTTAGTCATTTGTAGATGTATATAGCTTAATTCAAGGAGGTATAAATTAATGCATAAATGGGGGGTTTAGTCCACTTTTGCGCACATATAGGTTAAACTGGGCAAGGAGGTAGTGATTCAACTTGTGATTAACTCTTCCTCTACCGACTTCCCCCTGAAACTTCTCCTAAAAATCGACTTGTTTCGGGCACAATACAGGTAAAGCTATGCGTATGCGCACATCACACAGATTTAAAATGCAAGAGAACATTGCGTCTATGTCATTGACTATTCTGGTTAGCGATTTTCAACCACGCGTGTAATGAAATATCTCTATTGTAATTAACGCATGTCCAGATGTGGATTTCGCATAAATGCGAATTTGGTAAAGGAAGGTAGTTTTCACATAAATGCGAATTTGGTAATGGAAGAGTTAAACTCTTCAACAAGGCAAATCTGCAGAAGTCTATACCATGTGTACATTTTCAGTAGGACGCCGTTTGTCAATGGCGCTGTAATTGTAATTGTAAATATCAAGAGCGTAATTGACTCAATGACGCTTGCAATAAAAAAATTCTATTCGAATAATTAAAGCGGCTTCTTAGGATGACATAAATTTTTGTTTTTATTTTTTTAATGAAGTAGTGTACCCGGATCAGAGTTTTTAGATCTAAAAAAATATTTTTTTATCAAAATTTCTATGAATCCGCTTAAAACCCAAACATTTTTTTTGTATACCCAAACACTTGCTAAAGGACGGTTGAATGTTCCTACAGCATTGGGCCACATGTTGATGCCGTCGGCCCAGCGCTGGGCAGACAATCAGTGCTGCAGGTGTATCCCCTTCACGTCCTGACTATAAGACAACAATTAGCGGCGATTGCTTTGATCTCACCGTCCATGACGTGGGGATAGATGTGGTGTGAAGTGCTGTATATTGCTGACTTGTTTTGTTTACATGGCAATATACGACCTGGAAATATAACTATTTCACTTTTTTTCGGTGCTTTAAATTTTTTTTGACTTTAATATAAATATAATATTTTTTTTTATTAGTTAGACCTGTTTTCACAGCAAAATAATGTCACAATAAACCCTCAACCACATATTTATAAATATGGATATGGCAAAAAAATACGAAGAGCTAGATAATTCATACTTATCCATTACCCTATATTAAAATATATTATTATGTTAACTGGCTACGCAATTGACAAACTGGACGGGATTAACACTGACTAAAGGGACAGACATCACTGACAAATGAAATGAAACGAGTGGGGTTTTAGGCGACCTTTGGGCACATAGGCTAAACTGAGCCATGAAAACCTCCTGAGGATGGTGAGATGTATAAGATGACACTGTCCTCTAGACACAGGATTCGAAATTCGAGCCCTGGCTGTCTGAGGCCGAGCACGCTACTTCTCTGTCACTGAGGCTCCCCACAATATTTACTCTTTACGAGTGTGCGGAGTAGGAACATTTTTTGTTTCTTTGAATTTTGAAAGGAAGAGTGGGGTTCTTCAAACCCGCGCTTTCCGATTTTCCAAGCAGGCAGCTTTAACCCTTTGAGTGCGGGCGACGCTTTTAAGCGCATTCATACTGTTTTTCCACAACTAAAATTTGACAGAAATTGAACAAATATGCATGTATAAATCTTGAGTAAAGCCCCCATTGTGAAATTTAGCAGGTTTAATTTTTAAGTGAGGAGGTATTTTCCTTTCATTTGAAGTTGGCAATTGCGTGAGCAATGCCAACTTCAAATGAAAGGAAAATGTTAAGTAGTAATGAAGCACTTGAAGAGTTAATCACTGCACCAGGGCCCCACAGTGACTGTTCGTCCCAGTGAACACAAAAAAATTTGTATAGCATTTATACACTGTTGGACCAACATTGAAAACGTTGGGCCGAAGTTGTATAAATGTTATACAAATGTTTTTTTGTTTATTGGGATGATACGCAGAACAAATCACCGCGCCATAAATAGGAATAGAAGAGGAAGTATAATGGGATCCACGGTGGGAAATGAGAAGAGAGCAGGAATAGGACAAATCATCAATTATGCATGAGGGGTGGGGTTAATTACAGAGGCTTAATCTAATTAGTGTGAGGTCAACCAAGAGAGGGAAAGGGTCAATTACGTAATAATGTAGATGTTTATCTTAAAATTGACATTTTTTATCTGTTTCCTATTTTAGATTGACTCACTTTGTGGTGTTGGTGAAATAATAAAGGACTTGCGTGTGTGTATTACAGGACTTGTATTTGAATTAATATTCATAATTTGTTCTTAGTACAATTTTGGTCGTGTTGTAAAAATGGTAGACGTCTATCTGTTTCATAACCCGTTTTCGGTTTTCTGGGATGTATATATAAGACTGGACTAGTCTTATTCGTGTTAAAATATATATAATACTGATTATCATTTGAATATCACCAACAAAATTAAGAGCTATGAGGATATATATTTGTATATAGAAAGTGAATATTTTGTGTATTTATCATAACGGTGAAATGTTTGGTATTCTAAGCATTGCCTTTTGTCTACATCATTGATTCATTGATTCATTCGTTGATTCATTAGGGAAAAAAGTGTCAACACATTTTTTATAATGTTATTTGGTGGCTCATCTTATAATATGCTTGGTGAACTTTAGATTTTCCTGGTTGTCATGTTGTTGGTTTGCTTTTTATTTAACCAAAAATATTTATCACAAAGAAGAAAATATGAAATATCTAACTTTTTCATTGGATAAGGTTGGAAAAGATCACAACATTCTGAACAAAAATTATTATTTTCACATGTTTTATGTATATTATATATATATTTAATTATACTATTTTCTTTTCCAAGTCACTGTTACCTATATATTTACTGTACTTACACGTAGGCACCTGACTGGTGATAGTAAAGGAAGTTAGGGTGGCTGATAGAAGTTTGAATATAAGCTGGTCTCCCTTCGCAAGAGGTTGTGCTCATCGTCATGTACAGACCATTCAACACGTGTAAAGCATCACTCACACCAGCTATATTTACTTCCGTGCAATCATCTGAATATAAAAATAAAGTATGCTAACCCTTATGCCGCTTATCACGTCGATTGTCGTTTTTAACCTGGTTTATTAGTAGATCAAATAACTGATATTGGAAATGAAATTTGTGTTTAAAAATCATGATTTGTAAATGTTTGGTCTCAAATTAAAGAAATATGATTAATTTTCAACCACTTGAGGTTGTGGATCGCGGCAGCGAGACACAACCTCAAGTGGTTGAAAATTTAAATAAATTAATTGGCAGGAGAAGGGATAAAGTGAAATATGAAACAATTATCCCGCAGATTAAATAAAATACCACTAAAATGTGTAACATAGCTTGTGGTAGATGCTCGGCTTGGAAGATACAAATTTTCTAAAAATAATGTTATTTCCCATCCATTGTAAACTGGAAATTGCATTAGCAATGAATTCCAGCTTCAATGTAAAATATTCACAAACAATTCAGCAGCATAAGGTCAATTGTAGGCTACAGATAGTTTTCCAAGATGTGGTCCTCTCAATAAAAACCGGAGTATTAAAATTGTTTACTTAACAAAATTTACAGCCGTACAAAATGAATAGACACACTATTTTTAAAATTGAAACGCATTTGATATTGATATACTTTCATATAAATCGTAATAGGTCACATCACAGCTTTTTGAAAAATACTCACCAGGTGGCGATACAAAACTTTGTGGAAGTTCAGCAAATCCGCGTGTATCACCCTGGTCCCCTTTGACTGCAATTTAAAAACTCTGAGTTTTTACAAAAGTAATCTGCTCTTTACACTCAATATACTTGGATCGTAATGTTTTCAAACATAATCGTGCATTATTAATGTTGAGAACCTAGGTGTACACATCAAAATGAATATTCCAGGTGACGTGTTTTAAGTTATAAAAACGTAAGTCTACACACCAAAATGAATCTTCTAGGTGGACTTTTTTACGTTTTGAGCAGACGTAGATTTTTCATATTGGCATGACGGTCATCTTGGAAATATGCACATATTATTGCTTTGAAGTTTTCATTTAAACTCCTAAGTGTCAGACGTCAGAATCTCTATAAAAGTCATATTCTGACGTATAAAGCCCATAATATAGGTATTGAAGCGGAAAGAGACAACAGATATTTATGATGATTTCAAATTGAAAATAACTTACCGCTTTAAAGGGTTAATATTGTAGAAATCTCTACATTTGTTCGTTTTATAGCCAGATGATTCTAGTACCTGAATGGGAAATCAAACCTTCTGTCTCTTTCATTGCAAAGGGTGTTGAATACTCTCACTGCGACTAGGCGATCACGTTAATGACGGCCTCGTCGCGTCAGTGTATTGGTGTAAATTTCGCGCAGCATCTAATGTACTATCTAATGTATATAATGTATATCCAGTATTTAATGGAGATTGTGATCCAGAAACTAAGACAATTACAGCCCTGGATACCTTTTTTTAATATTTGCAAAATAGTGTTTTTCATGTTCCTGTTGAGGATCGCTTTTGTCCCTAACAGTTGAGCCGTAGAAAAATGTTCGTGTGTATTTAAAACGTTTTATTTGTACATGTATTTTGGATGACTTAAAGCGACACAATGAGGTCAAAAAGCATCCAAAAGGGTTGCTGTGGCAGCGTAGTACTTTTGTGTACCGACAACCCCGTTTATCAATTATTCCTGTATTTCTTATTAAATTAAATATCGTCCTTATTTTTCTTTTAACTGGTAAATGCGCAACAAAAAATAGAACAAACTTACGCAATTCCAGTCTATGGACATGTTGACATATCATGGACATATCAAGAAGCCGAAATAAAAATGATGATTTCAGCCTGATATTGTATCGCTTTAATTTTCTATTCATGGTATAATTTGTTTTGTTGTTTCACAATTAAAACAACTTCCTTGTACATTGTATTTTTTTTAATATACCAGGTTATAAAAACTATTACATTTTAAATACTACCTATTTTATAATACAATGGAAGAACAATGGTATTATGGGCCTATTTCCAAGAGTTAGGGTACTGCTGCAACGGATTATTTATCTTCAAGTTTGGAAATTCCACCTTTGCAACGAGTGAATGGTACAGGGTCAGAATTGCCAGCTAATATTCTAGAACGTGCTTTACCATGATCTCCCTCTCTTACAAGGATACCTTGGCTTTGTTGTTTTCTAATATACACATCCTCTATTTTCTCTCTGGTGTCACCTGTAACACATGCGTGAAATATAACAACATAATGAATACGAGAACATTATAACGAAGATAATACTATATAGTAATACTAATATTAATATGTAATACTAGTAATACTAATAACATGAATAATGTGGATTAATAAAGCACTGGTACATCGCTGAAAAGATCGCACCAAGAAGGGAAAAACACGAAAGCCACTATAGCAGAGGATGTAAGATTAGAATCATACCAAGTAGCAAGTAGACAAATATGACAAAAGGAAGAGGGTGTGTGAGCAAAATATGAAGAAACATCAAACACAGTGGTAATATGGTGGCTAAAGTCATTTTTGTCAGGAGTGATCATTCAACTGTATAATTAACACCTACGTATTTTTTCCGATTTTATACACTGTTTGCACGATTTTGCGCATAAGCAGGACCCCCAACTAAATAGTTTAGTTTTAATCACTGTGTGGCGTGTTGTAATAGAAGTGTGACAGGACTCCCAACTAAATAGTTCAGCTTTTAGTCACTTTAGTGTGTGGCGTGTTGCTGTTGGGAAAGGTGTATTCCTTTAAATATTTTATTTATTCATTTGGCTTCATGCATACAATATATTGCATATCACTTACAAAATTATAGTAACATGATATACACACAGTGGACAAAAGTTTGTTCACCCCCATATAATGCATGCACAAACCATTGTTGAATCACCACTGAGCGGCCAGCTCGTATACTGTACCGACATTATTTTAAAGCTTTTAAGTTGTATCACATGTTATCCACATATGTTTCACACATTCTCATGAAAACTTATGTCTGCGCATTGTAATTATGGGTTACAGTTGGTATTATGAGAATCGAGTTCAAATTATAAGGCGCAAAGGTATTGGGAGTTAGCATCATATGATTGCAGTGCAGTACAAAATATTTTGGCGAGGTACAGATTATTCTGTGAAACGCAGTGACGTCACCCGATGAAAACAAGGTTATATAACACCCTCACCCCCATACTTCATTCTATGAAACGCAGTGATGTCACTCGGTGAAAACAAGGTTATATATATAACACCCCACTTCCATACTTCATTCTGTGAAACGCAGTGACGTCACTCGGTGAACAAGGTTATGTATTAGCCAGCTCGGTGGGAACAAAGGAGGTCGAGGTCATTGAGTTTTACAGAATTAGGCAAAAGTGAAAAAATACGCCGGCGTGGTCGTCCGAAGCAGACATCAGCTCGTGAAGGCAGACGTCTGGAAATGCTGTCATAGTCCGGCAGCCCAATGTGGATTTTGAAGGTAGCCTTGTTTTAGCTGATATACTTTTTTTCTCAACTGATCAATGCATCTCTAGCATCCTTGTGATGATATCCCGGCGGATGTAGGTTCCTAACCCTTGAGGGATTTTTTGAAACGCAAAATTAAAAATGGCCGCCATGAAATCACTAAAGTTATCATATCTTTCTCAATATTTGAGATAGAGACTTGATTTTTCCACCAAACCATATGTTTTCGGCAAACATGGCTTTCATTTCTAAATTATTGCCATCGCGACTATTACCAAAAGATGTAGAATGACATTATGAGCATCCTGTTATGGAAAACTCCTTTTCAATGAAAAATGAGTTTGGCCTCTGTATCGATAGTTTATGGAATTACCGCTAGCGGGTAATCCAGATTTCTTCCCAAGTGTCCACAGAACATCTATGCCAAATGTTACACTTGTATCATTCCTGTCACGATCCGATGAAAATTTGACCCTAAGCCACTGGACTATACATGTCAAAAATGTCGCAAAAACATTGGCGATGTATAACCACTATTTATAATGTTGTTCCTAATTTAGTCATGAACGAACAAAATATTTGGAAAAAATCATCAGCCATGCAAATGGGAAGAGCAATGACAAATGTTAATACCAGAAAGCTGTGTCTTTTTGTTAAATTTATTTTATCAAAATTCTAATGTAGTAATTATAGTAATTAAAATTGGATACTATATTTAAATGTGTGTATGTGCCTATACTTATATCTGAGAAAATATACATACCTGTATGTGTCTATCTTGCCTCTCTGGAGGTCATCAGAAGTAAATACTTGTTACTTGTTGCTACTTGTTACTTATTACTTGGTAACTGGATATTTTCTAAAAATATGCATCTGAGTAATATATATTGTTTTCCGAATAAACACACAATATGTTATGGAAAACATAGCTATGAAAAATATATACTTTTATATAGCTAGTTGAATGAGCTTTCTTACTATTCTCGGAAAAAGTAAGGTCATGTATGGGGGTTCTGTGACCACTTTGCTCCTACTTCAGTTTCTCTGTGGATTTGGCCAATAGAACCTTTTTAGATCAAAATGAGCTCCTTTGTCCCTCTCAAAAGCGCCGGGAAAATGTAAAAAATCGACGTTTTTCAAAATGGCCGCCATCGTACATTGAAAAATCTAAAATACGTATATCTTTTGATATATTATATATTATAAAAACATGAGTAAATGGTGGTTTTGACTAATTAAGACATGCTAATTTTAATGGACAAATTAAATTCCATATGCAATTACTAGAAAAATACTAAAAAGCCAAAAGGGCTGCCAAAATTGTAACTTCTAAAAAAAATATTTTGATATACATAATATAAAACACGAATACAATGTTGTTTTTGACTAATGGAAACATGTTGATTCGCATGGACGCATTAAATTTGATATTCAATCACTAGAAAAGTGCTAAAAATTCAAAATGGCAGCCAAAATTGTAACTTTTTGACTGCTCTGTGAAATAATAAAAAAAAAAAGTTTGATTGTGTACGTAAGACGGTTGTGCTATTTTACTACCATGATCTTGGTCAATTTAGGTCTCAATGGGTTGTACACGGTTGTATTTGCTTAGAGATCCCTGACAGTCACATCCTACATAGCAGGATATTTTTCTTTTCTCACTCGAGGAGTTTTTATTGCAATCCCTCTTGCAACCACATGTGATTTTTAAGTGTCATATGTGGTGGCCATGGTAGGTTTGTAGATCTAACTGGAATCAGATTATAATTTTCTACAAACCCATCTTTTGTCCCCAGGCTTGCAAGTGAGCTTGGCGATGTAAGCTGACTTGTGTAGTGCTGTTGGCAATGCTGCACGTACGTCTTGATGCTGTTAAAATAAGTTGCAACGACCTCAGCTATGCTGATATGTTATTATATAACTTGTTGAATCAGAGGTATATATTGCATATCACATCCTTCGAACTCTTGTGTTTCCAAAAATTAAGAAGCTACTTTGCCTGGTCTTACACATCTAACGTGATGTCAATGTGAGCACCATGGCATAATCATCTACACTGATGTTTTTCGTTTTCTGTGAACAATGATGGAGATATATTGCTTCATTCATGATCACCGATAAATTTATCAATGTTAATTTAGTTACTTCTCCAACACTTCTCCAACACTTTTATATTATTCGAAGAAGAGTAGAAATGTCATCATTCTTGCAGGCGAATCAATTTTGCTTTTATACATTTTTGGTTTTTGGTTCTGAGTCCGATCATTCAAGGGTGACAGTATATTTCTATAATGATCCTCAAGGTAATAGCAGCTGGATGGGTTGTAGAAAAATGAAAAGCTGATCATCTACAAAGCCACCATCGCCACCACATAGGATACACACAATTTCATTCCCTCAAAAACGGTTGCAACAAAAACTGCTAGTGTGAGAAAAAGAAAATCCCCTGCTATGTAGGATGTGATTATCAGAGATCTACAAGCAAATGCAGCTGATTCATCTCATCTTCACATGAGGTTCTCCAGGCCCTGTTAGCCTACTAAAAGCACAGAGATGGCATAAAGCATAAAGCATTAATGCCTCTATCATGAAAATATTAAAGTGGAATTTAAAAGGTTGTGTTAACATGTGTTTTCACATGCAGTTTTAACGTGTAATTATTTCAAAAGTGGAGAAATATATATCGCCCTCTCGCTACATTTTTGGCAGACTAAAATCAATGGACCTACTAATTAAATTGTTCTGAGCATATAGCTTTCTATGTGATCAGGAAATGGCATCTTCAATTATACAGCTTCAAGTCCTCAGTGGCTGTGATCACAATGGTGGGTTCTATGGTGTGAGTAAGAAAGCTATGGCTGATCGTATTGAAAAGTCTTCAGATCGGCATAAGCTACTGCAAGGTTGTGAAAACAGCCTTCTCGCAGGAAATAAGACAATCAATGATTATTGTAACAAAGCCTGTAATTTGATACGTGTACCTGCTGTGAAGAACAATAACTTTCCAGATGCATGAGATATAAAGTGGAGAGCCCATAATAAAAAAGACAATCACCCGATATGCAAACAATTAGAGCACATATCGAGCGTGCTAATTAGCTAGCCTACAGAAAACATCCATCACCTCTGTGGTATGGTTGGCATATTTCAGATGAGCTGTGTCTATCTGTGAGAAACACTCACCCACCTTTGCCAGATGTTATCAGTCTATCATGCATGGCAGCAGCGATATCAGACTGTACACGTGAAAGTGAAGGAGTCTCAAATACTGATACCAGTGACTGAGAAATATAAAAAAACTCTCTATAAACTGATAAAGAACCATACTTTTTTTAAATAAATATCGAAATGAATGCGTGCATACAAATCAGCATGTCCCATATTAGTCAAAAACAAGATTTTATTCATGTTTTTATATTAATTATGTATATCAATAGATTTCATTTTTTTTCACAATTTTCACAATTTTGGCGGGCATTTAAGATTTTTAGCATTTTTCTATTGACTGAATATCAAATTTAATGCATCCATGCGAATCAGCATGTCTCAATTAGCCAAAAACAACATTTCATTCGTGTTTTTATATTATATATATCAAAATATATAATTTTTCCAAAAATTACAATTTTTGTGGCCATTTTTAATTTTTAGCATTTTTCTAGTGATTTTATATTACCACCAATGCGTTCATTTGAATCAGCATTTCTCAATTAGTCGAAAACACCATTTTATTCATATTTTTATATTATAATATATATCTAAGGATATGCGTATTTTAGATTTTCTAATGTACGACGGGGGCCATTTTGAAAAACGTCGATTTTGAATATTTTCCCGGCGCTTTTCAGAGGTACACAGGAGCTCATTTTGATCTGAAATGGTTCTAATAGCCAAATACACTGAGAAACTAAAGTAGGAGCGAAGTGGTCACGGAACCCCCATATATGACGCTACTATTAAAAGGATTTTTTTTGCCGGACATCAATTTTTAGCCGTTGAATAAAATTTTCTCCCATAATATTTAGCTCTCAAAATACAATACAAAGATGTGTCATTTGCATTATTATGTTTATCTTAATATAACACAAAATTACCATTGTCTCGGAAAGGACATTTTTTCTCCGTAATTCAAGCAAATTAGAAATATGTTCTATTTTGATTGTTTACAACTGGGAAAGTATTTGACTAAGTACCACATACACGGGATTAAATTTTCTCCCTGTATTCTCCAAGAAATTATCCTGTGAAGTTTAATATATTTTGTATGCAACATTACTTTTCTCCAAAGAATGCAAATATTTGTAATTTTTTTTACAAATATCCTACAAATTTGAACTGTTTCTTTTCGTTCAGGTTATTCTATCTTGGAGTATGTATTTGGAGTGTGTGAACATTGTAACTGTTAGTGTTTTTTATATTTATAAAAGTGATAACAAATAGAAAGTACAGTGGGTACCCATTTTGTAAAACAGATCCCAACCAGTTGGTAAAAGTAAAATATGCCTTGTGAAAGGTTGTGAAAACAGCCTTCTCGCAGGAAATAAGACAATCAATGATTATTGTAACAAAGCCTGTAATTTGATACGTGTACCTGCTGTGAAGAACAATAACTTTCCAGATGCATGAGATATAAAGTGGAGAGCCCATAATAAAAAAGACAATCACCCGATATGCAAACAATTAGAGCACATATCGAGCGTGCTAATTAGCTAGCCTACAGAAAACATCCATCACCTCTGTGGTATGGTTGGCATATTTCAGATGAGCTGTGTCTATCTGTGAGAAACACTCACCCACCTTTGCCAGATGTTATCAGTCTATCATGCATGGCAGCAGCGATATCAGACTGTACACGTGAAAGTGAAGGAGTCTCAAATACTGATACCAGTGACTGAGAAATATAAAAAAACTCTCTATAAACTGATAAAGAACCATACTTTTTTTAAATAAATATCGAAATGAATGCGTGCATACAAATCAGCATGTCCCATATTAGTCAAAAACAAGATTTTATTCATGTTTTTATATTAATTATGTATATCAATAGATTTCATTTTTTTTCACAATTTTCACAATTTTGGCGGGCATTTAAGATTTTTAGCATTTTTCTATTGACTGAATATCAAATTTAATGCATCCATGCGAATCAGCATGTCTCAATTAGCCAAAAACAACATTTCATTCGTGTTTTTATATTATATACATCAAAATATATAATTTTTCCAAAAAATTACAATTTTTGTGGCCATTTTTAATTTTTAGCATTTTTCTAGTGATTTTATATTACCACCAATGCGTTCATTTGAATCAGCATTTCTCAATTAGTCGAAAACACCATTTTATTCATATTTTTATATTATAATATATATCTAAGGATATGCGTATTTTAGATTTTCTAATGTACGACGGGGGCCATTTTGAAAAACGTCGATTTTGAATATTTTCCCGGCGCTTTTCAGAGGTACACAGGAGCTCATTTTGATCTGAAATGGTTCTAATAGCCAAATCCACTGAGAAACTAAAGTAGGAGCGAAGTGGTCACGGAACCCCCATATATGACGCTACTATTAAAAGGATTTTTTTTGCCGGACATCAATTTTTAGCCGTTGAATAAAATTTTCTCCCATAATATTTAACTCTCAAAATACAATACAAAGATGTGTCATTTGCATTATTATGTTTATCTTAATATAACACAAAATTACCATTGTCTCGGAAAGGACATTTTTTCTCCGTAATTCAAGCAAATTAGAAATATGTTCTATTTTGATTGTTTACAACTGGGAAAGTATTTGACTAAGTACCACATACACGGGATTAAATTTTCTCCCTGTATTCTCCAAGAAATTATCCTGTAAAGTTTAATATATTTTGTATGCAACATTACTTTTCTCCAAAGAATGCAAATATTTGTAATTTTTTTTACAAATATCCTACAAATTTGAACTGTTTCTTTTCGTTCAGGTTATTCTATCTTGGAGTATGTATTTGGAGTGTGTGAACATTGTAACTGTTAGTGTTTTTTATATTTATAAAAGTGATAACAAATAGAAAGTACAGTGGGTACCCATTTTGTAAAACAGACCCCAACCAGTTGGTAAAAGTAAAATATGCCTTCAAATTTAAAATTTTAGAGTCGAATGCAAGACTTGTTTTTAAATGTCAACCATAATGTAGTAGTAGTAAATCATTGCTTTACGTCACTTTTCGCACAAAAGGTCTTTTAAGTGACATTGTAATATTATAAAAACGTTGTTGTCAATTGATGAGATGAAATGATGTACAGATGATGATGTGAGGGTGGGTGTGATAGGGCCTGGTGGGTTATTGAGAGCGTTTTCCTTCACTCGCCCGATAAGGGGTTCTGGACATGTCTAGGGGATCTACCCCCAGACATGCCCAGACGGCCGGAGACTTGGGTTTCGCTGTGCAATTTAATGCTGAAACTCTGTGGCATTTCGCGCAGCTCCGCTATCCTCGGGTCGGATAGTCCCCAGACTAACAATAGGAAGGATAACTCCCTCTGGGTAACTCCATTCATCCCACAAGAGAGACCTAATGTCGAACACGCTATTGCCGGTTATTTAAGGCTACCACAGCCTACACCAGCGCCATTTTAGAAGACGCTGGTAATCCCAATAATAAAATCACGCCCATTTTACTATTAAAATTTGCATAGCACCAGTACATCGTGGCTGGTTATCAAACTAGCCAATAAAGATACAGGGTACGGTTGAGTGTTTTAAGTTACCTCCCCTAGTTTCAGATTACCCCTGGAGGTACGTTGAATCTAGGTTCAGCGTACCCGGGGGGGGGGGGGGAGGGGGGGGGGGTATACGTTAAAAACAAGTTTCAAAGTACCCCCTGGTATATTGAAACTAAAAAATTACACTTTTATTCCCCCCCCCCCATTTTGGCCTATAGGGCCTACACGGTGTCCGCCTTTTAGTCAGAAGGCCCGCTAGTCAGAAGGCCCACTAGTCAGAAGGCCCGTTTGTCAGAAGGCCCTTTAGTCAGAAAGTCAGGTAATTACCTCATCGGAATCATCTCATATGAGGACAAGCCTATGACAAATTTTATTTATTTATTTATTTACTTGTTCCGGTAACAACGTCTAGCACTTTCATAGGGGTTGCGTTAATTAATATTTTTGAACCTAATGTTGCTGACGTAATTTCCAGTTTTAAATTAATGAAAAATACCCATAATAAACATCTAGTAGGGCTATTTATTGCCAAGCTGCCAAATAACGGTCAAATTTTTGCTTAGATGCGTTTACTCCAACGAAGAACTGGGGTGGCCATTTTGGATTTGCAAATTTGAACTTATGCCGCGGTAAACTATCAGAAAATGTTTGGGAATCAAATTGTTGAATAATAATAAAATAAAGAAGAAGACGACAAAAAAGAAGGAGGTGGGTGAAGAGGAGGAGGATCCAGAGGAGAATAATAATAATTGCATATAGGAGGCAGCAATATACACTCCATGTCTTTGAACAGTTTGGAACAATGTAAATATGAGCAAGCAAGATGACCAACATACTGCTTCAAACGCGAGTACGTACCTGTATTTTGAAACTTTCTGAGAAAATCTGTCGTGTCGGGATACTGCTAATAAATTAAAATGAGATTCAAATTTTGCACTGGTCTTAATTAGCACGAAAATAATATATACTGCATCAAAGAGTCAACAAACAATGCTAGTTATCAGAATATTTAGACTACCAGTTTTTTTATTTATTCGGAGCCAAATTTTGCATTTGTCAACGACAAAAATTAAACAGATGGCTACAGACTCAACAGTTGAGAAATTTTGTGGGGTTTCCTTATGGCGCAGTTTTCATAGATATTTAAGTAAAGTCTATATATGCAAAAAAAGCATGGACAGTGACATAGTAATCCTAATATAGGTCTGAAAATATTAAAGCACGATCATTGCTGAAAATAACCAGACCAAGCAATCAACAAATCATTAATGTAGCTTGCTATAGTAGTTTTTTATATTTAAATGTACGAACTACGAGCCGCCAGTGAAAATATTTTTTAAGTTCATGATCATATCGACTTATTAACAACTAATAGACGAATATAAATAGTGTCCTAAGGACGCAACATTTGATCTCTATGGGGTTGTAGAGGTTTTATTTTCAGTTGTGCAATTTGATTGTGTATACAATAAAAATAGTTTTCCTAATTATAAGAAAATATCACATTTTCACAGCATATTTTTCATGACTATTACTAAACTTTTGAATTCTTGAAAAAAAAGTGGACTGTATCAGAATCTTTTAAGTATCTTTGAATAATTATTTTATGCACAACTCTCAACTATTTTTTTATCAATAGCTGGACAACACACGTTTAAAATAATATAGCCCTCTGGATGTCAAATGGAACATCCCCTATCATTGTTTATGTTCAATGAGCAAATTCTGACTAAAGGGCCTTCTGACTAAAAAGCAAAACTTATTTTCTGACTAATAGGCCTTCTGACTAGTGGGCCTTCTGACTAACGGCCTTCTGACTAATGGGCCTTCTGATTAACGGCCCTTGTGACTAACGGGCTTTCTGACTAACGGGCCTTCTGACTAACGGGTCTTCTGACTAAAAGGGTGTCACCGCCTACCACATAGCAAATATATTTATTGCTGACCTTTTATATCAAGTAGGCCTACCGTTCGACGTAGATATAAAAAAAATGGGTTGTCATGACCAGCTGAGTACACATTGCAGGCACATGCGCAGCATGGTCAAAGTCAGTGTTTAACTTTTTAACCGCCAGATTATTTAATTGCAATTTTCACCCACTTGTAGTTGTGTCTCGCTAACGCGATCCACAAACTTCAAGTGATTAAAAATTATTCAGATTTGACAAAATGGAAGTCAACGATTTTGTGAAATAGCCTATTGTTGTTTGCTGTCACGTTTTATCCTAACCATGTTTAAATTCTGGTATATAATATGCTAATAAACAATAAAAAAAACTAATATAATGTGAGGGTTAACGTAGGGGTGTTAATTGTAGATGATGCTGGTGTTAATTACTTATCACGCTAAATATCCTTTGGTTTTTTGGTTTATATAAACATATTTCATCGCTTTAACCCTTTAACCGCCAAATTGAAATTTCACCCACTTGAAGTTGTGTCTCGCTGACGCGATCCACAACTTCAAGTGAGTGAAAATTATTCAGATTTGACAAAATGGAGGTCAACTCTTTTCAAATCTTGCTGGTTGATGTCATATTTTATCTCTAACATATTTAAAATGCGGTACATAATGTGCTAATAAAAAATGAAAACCCGAATATATGCGGCACCGGCGGTTAAAGGGTTAAGGGCGAATGCTGACCCTGACTATAAACCAACACAAGATCAATATACCCCCCCCCCCCCGCCCCGCCTAATGTGTTTGCTGGACAACTGGCGAACCCGGGAGAATCTCAGATAGCTTATCATATCACTCGAATAAACGAATATGAACCTTTACTCCCTGATCTGATACACTTGGAAATATCGTGACATGTCTGACATGTCTGCTTTTCAAGTGAGCAGTTACTGCCATTTAGCTTTGCATTACACTATTTTGATTCGTTACTAGTAAACACTTTCGAAAAGGCCAGATTGGGTTAATTTACTGCTAATTATTATTATGGGATTTGCTTATTAGAAAAAAATATTGGTACACGCAGTTTATTTCAGGCATTATCAAACACACACCATTGATAAAATCCAAATTGACTGGCTTCCGGATATGCAAATAGTGTACGTCTACTTATAGGACTATTACTCTAGATACTAAATTATTCCAACGAAATTATTAGCTGTGAAAATAATATTTCAAGCCTCAAAATTTGAGAAACATTTAGAAAATAACCTGAATGTAGCTTATTCAGAGGTGTATTGACAATGCTGCACTGTATGGGATCTGACTAGATTCAGACTACAAATGAATGGTAATGAATTGATTACATTATTTTGTTGAGCTTTCTTTGTGGCAATTACGATAACTGGCAATTGCGTATTTTTATTGATTTGCAGAATAGTTTATTTTATGTCATTAGAAAGAAATTTTAAAGCAAAACATCTACTAATAACAGCCTCCAGATTAATTACATACTCTAAGACTGGCCATATTTGCTATGGCACAGATCATAACTCTTGATATATCTACTTCATCGCGCTAATACCACGACTCCGAAGATTTATTTTAGTTATATTGTGAACATTATTACAGGAGATATTTACACTTAAAAACAGTGATATCCGTGGATAAAACCAGTCAGCATCCACGGATATTGAACATCCACGGATGAATGAGGACTTCCTATCCAAGGATGAAATATCATCCACGGATGAGTGAGGTCATCCAATCCCCGGATTGGGATCAATCCACGGATGAATACGCACTCTCCATCCACGGATGAACTTTCATCCACGGAAGAATACGCACTACCCATCCACGGATGAACTTTCATCCACGGATGAATACGCACTACCCATCCACGGATGAACTTTCATCCACGGATGAATATTCAAGCTTCATCCACGGATGAACTTTCATAGTCAGTCGAATACAAAAATGATAGCATAATCTGCGAATTCGAATTTATAGCATAACTAGCCTGTAATCGCTCATAAAACGAACAAAGTAACATAGGTTATTATCTCACAAAGAATATAATATTGATGTGCTTTACAATTTGTTAATGTAAGATCAACGACATTAATGACAAAGAAATAATAAACATAAATCATAAAAACGTTTGCATAATCTATCATGGTTTGAACATATTTTTATTTTCCAATTGAAATAATACAAAAAAGACGCTTTGTATGATATATAAAAAACATAGTGGTGCTTCCGGGGTTGTGATAGGAACACTGTCTGGTACGTAAAACTCTTCCGAGAAATTGCGAGGGGTATATTTATTTTCGTTTGGCAACACTTGAAAACAGGAACTTTAAGTCTTGGTATAATTATTTTGATGGATGTGGAACAAGCATTTTCACACTCAAGCTGTGATTGGCCTGCTAGAGACCAAGTGCGGATAATCACACACTCGTACTTTTGGCTTACGCAACATCACATGCTAAGATCTTTGTGGCTCAAGAAAGTTGTTTATTATAAATTCGTGGGAGGAAATGCATAAAGTTTACTCGGATCGTAAAGGGGTTGAGATTATGACACTGGCTAGCCGGCGCCTTCCGGGCTTGGGCTGGTGAACTTAACCAGTGCCATAATCTCCACACTGGCATTCACTCAGAGCAGGGCTCATAGTGCAGTGCTTAGCACTATACTGTCTGACGCGCTAAAGTTCGGGGTTCGTGCCCCGGTCTTGACGGTTTTACAGAAAACAAAATGTTTTTCCCCATCCACTCCTAAAACTCAACATTATGAAGAGCCTCCGTGACCGAGAGGTAGCGTCCTCGGCCCCAGACCGCCAGGGTCAGAATCCTGTGTCTGGAGACAAGGGGCATCTGATTCATCTCACCATCCTGGTCCAGTTTAGCCTGTATGTGCATAAAAGTGGCCTAAGGCCCTAACCATTTCATGTCTCTCGGGACCTTCAGCCATATACACTCCTAGAAGCAGGGTGTTGTGTTTTATTTTCCAATGGGCGTAGTAATCATATACAAAGCCCAGTAGCCTACGTTTTGGCAATCAACATGCAGGCTCCACGTCCATCCTAGATATAAAACGTCGAGTATATCCGCGAATGTTAGCCAGGTAACCTTGGACATTATTTAGGTATCCATTGATTTTTACAGGTATCCGTGGATGTCAGCCAGGTATCCGTGGATGTTATCTAGCTATCCGTGGAATTCTACAGGTATCCGTGGTTTTTAACAGATAACCGTGAATGTTATCTCGGTATCCGTGGATGTTAGCCAGATATACTTGGAGTTTGAATAGGTAACTGTTGATGTCTACCAGATATCCTTGGATATTATACAGGTATCCATGGATTTTTACAGGTGTCCACGGATGATTAGCAGATATTCGTAGCTACCGAGATATAACATGTCGAGTATATCCGTGAATGTTAGCCAGGTAGCCTTGGACATTATTTAGGTATCCAATGATTTTTACAGGTATCCGTGGATGTCAGCCAGGTAACCGTGGATGTTATCTAGCTATCCGTGGAATTCTACAGGTATCCGTGGATTTTCACAGATATCCATGGATGTTAGGGCTAGGGTTACATTATTTATCTGTGGATGTTAGCCAA
>OZ024916.1:34751499-34928999 GCA_964017125.1 Flabesymbios commensalis | reverse complement strand
AACATTTGTACAACTTTGACATTTGTGCAACATTGTAGGCCTACAAATGTTATACAAAATGTTCTGTTTGTTGGGTGGGGCATATAGGCCTATGTAACACGCACATGAGTTGAATAAGACTAGTAGCTGAATACTGTTTCTTTACAAGAATTTATATCTCATGCTCAACATCACTAAAATAATTATTTCCTACAGTCTAGTTTCAGTTTGTAATACATTGTCACAAAAATTGAGGTTAATTGGTAGGCCACATAACAAGTACCGGTAGGCCTAACACAATATAACTGCACATAGCAAGACTGTGATCATGCGACTACAGAAACCATGCAACACGGCCATTTTTGTTATTCATCATGTATGCAGTATAGAGTCTACATGGTATAGGCCTACTCGAGGTAACATAATTATATTATACTCATGTTTCCAAGCAATATCATACCAAAAGGTGTGTTCAGCTCTGGAAACCTAAAATCACATGCTAAAATAAATTATCGTTTCTCCCTTTCTCTATTTAACCCTTGAAGCGCTGGAATATTTATATTCAAAATAAGAGATCACGGGGATTTTCACTTTGAAACCATTTTAAATGTCTTAGTTTAGAGGTCTTTCCGCTTCATTTCAATACCTACGTTAAAGGGTCTACGGCCATTACACTTTTTATTTTTTTTCAGTGCCGGGATAGACTTCAGACGTCAGAATTTGAGGCGTGGCACAACACTTATAGTATCAAAACGAACCGTGTCTGTAGAGCATGAAATGTTGATTCATCATCAGACACTCACTGGCAACTAAAGCCGAGTCCACACAGTAGGCCTACGATTTATCTTTAGGATTTTGTGCGGTACCGATTCAACATATTTATTAGGATTTCCAAATAGCAGTAGTAGGCCTATGTAGCAAGTTTATATGTTTCCGTGGTGTCGTCAATATGCCATTTCCCTACCAAAATCAACGCCAGCGACTATTCTGTCTTAGTGAAAGCCTACTGTTCTACTATATATAGGCCTACTGTATATAAAGTATATTCTTTTGTATAATAATTTGTACATTTTGATGTAGAAATAAATGATTATTCTGAGACAACAGATTATTCCTGGATGTAAGCCCATTAATAATATTTTATCCGTCGCGTGATTTCATTTTGCCGAAAATAACTAGGCCCCATACAGTTTCTGGCGTAAACATACCATTTAATAGGGCTATACAGATTTGGACAATAACACATCCTTTCTGAATAACGTTAGACACAATGCTCGGGATAGCCAAAAAACTATCTGTCACTGTCAAAAACACGAAAACCTTCTTTTTGCACAGCACACTAATCTAGGCCTGAGTTCTGAGTTGAGTTCTGAATGTTCGACACACAAAGCAGCCTTTGAATGAACACATGATACAGCTGGGTAATTTTATTGACCCTTGAATATGCAGTACGTGTAATTATCACACCCTTAGATATGCCACAATTGTCACCTCTTGAAAATACAGAAATCTGTACAGCACTGATACACCATGTACACCATGTACACGGAAAGTTATCCTGGTCCAGTTTAGTCATAATTTATATGTGCAAAAAAGTGTCCGAATACCCCAATCATTCGTTCTCTTATTCGCCCATTTATCCCCCCCCCCCCTTATGATATATATTATCAACGAATGTCTGAAATATTATTAAGTAATTACCATTTTTTTAATATTACATAAACATTCGCTTCATTGCAAGGAAATACCAAAGGCAGTTACTAAAATTACATTCTGGCACAGAGTAAACTTCGGTTTGCAAAATGAATGTGTTTTTTGATGACAATGTATAACGATAGTGTAGAAGTTTAAAAAAATCTGTGATTCAAACGTCAATATCACATATTTGAGCCTCCACTCGAGTCGGGAACTCAAACATGTCGAACATGAAGTTATATAATCATATTATTAAGAATGCTGCCACAAAAAAAACACGTAAAGGTTACGATTTTGGTTTTAATTTTAGCAGTCAAAAAATGTAATATGACAAAACTTTTTAAACTGTTATGCTCACCACTTCTAAAACATGTAACTTGATTTATTTTATGTTACTAGCATCATTATATACATGTGCATTGCATCCATTTATCTGATATAACAATACCAGTCAGAATTATTAATATATTGCTGCTTATATTTTCGGAACTATCCTTTCTCTAAATATATATCGAAAAAGAAGTTTAGAGTGTTTCTGAGAGTGGTTCTCTGGCCCAACTCTTAAAAAAGGCTTCGACTCTGGATTCACGTTTCACACACGTTTTGCCATTAGATAAATAACTGCATCTCTATATCTATCTTGTATTATTTGTTAGTGTAATATTGAGGTATCATTGAATTAAATGTACCGATAACAGTTTTCATAAGGTTATTAACATAACGTATATCACATAATTATATGACAAAAATAAATTGATGGATAACGACTTTACACAATCATGATAGCTATAATAGCTCTTTAGATAATAATTTTCTTTCATTTCAGCTTAATTTTTTTTCATTTCAGATGAACTCATTTAATTCTCATTCAAATTGTATAATGTACCGTACATTTATTTATTATGAAAATTATTCTGAAATAAATTAATATGATTTATCGTAGTAGGGCAGTGCAAACAGGAAAACAGGAAAAAAACTATCAGCTCATATTTGCATAAATATAGACTTTTTTAAAAAAAACTAATGAAAGAATTGGCTTTCTCATACCTGAAAACATAAGAATAGACATATTATTTATGTCTCTAGCTTATGTAGTTGCAAAATTATTCGTAAATATGTTTAATTTTATATACGTTGGCGGCCATCTTTGATTTCGCCATTTGAGACCTTTTATCGACCTATAAAAAAATGCAATCCCTTTTTTTCTTGATTTTCAGGATATTTTGAGTCAGAATCAAGTGAAAAATCTATTTTAACAGACAAATTGCACGAAAGTGTTATATGTGACATATTAGCCTACACTATAGGAACGTTTGTTTTAAGCATAATTCAGATATGAGGATTTAGCCGGCCATGTTCTCAATGCATTAAAAAATAAGTTTATTTGACTTGAAATGACATTGAAATGACCTTGGTGTCATCTTACATCTATGCCACATTAAAACTCTGAGGGTTATACAGCTATGTGCCAAGTTTTATGAAGCCGCTTCTAATGGTTGCTTATGAGGGAGGGTCTACTTGAAATATTACATTACGATTTTTGTTAAATAAAATAAATTTGAACAAAAAAAAGTTTTAACTATTTTCCTCGAAATATTTTACGGGGGATTTATGCCCATACACATGGGGTGTCTTATGGTAATATTTTAGAAAAAAACGACTGCGATGTTCCGAGTCATCCCCAAAACGGGGTAAATAGGAACATTAACATTTTGTCTACCGCAGTCCCTTATGGGCATAACCCAAACATGGGGTGAACAGAAACAAACAAGTATATCTAAAACAAACATTTCCACAAAAATATGGAATCTTCAAAATAAAATAGAATAGGATGAATAGGAACGGTGGGGTGACTAGAAACGAACAGCAGAAATAATGGAAGCTGCTAACAAGCCTTTAAAACGTAACTGCGCCGATTTGTTATGCATTGTTTCAACGGACCGGTTTGTAGTGGCGCAGTATCTTGGTGGTGCGCCACAGCAATCCCATCCACGTGTGAAAGTTAGTATTGTGGGGAGCCTCCGTGACCGAGAGGTAGCGTGCTCGGCCTCAGACCGCCAGGGCTCGAATTTCGAATCCTGTGTCTGGAGGACAGTGTCATCTCAATCATCTCACCATCCTCAGGAGGCTCTCCTGGCCCAGTTTAGCCTATATGTGCACAAAGGTGGCCTAAAGCCCGATTCATTTCATTTCATTTTTTTGCCACAGCAATGCATTCATATTCACCCCGTTTTTCATCGAAAAATATCACCTGAAACACAAACAAGTTGCCTTTTTGAGGGATTAATGTCAGGGAGCCACACATTTTCACAATAAATACCCGGCAAGATACTAGTTATCAAATCTTTCTTTTGTAGTTACTTAGTGTGAGCCTATAGTATCCCGAGATATGGAAAAGTGTAACACTTGCAGACGATGTCAAAACGTGATCAGTGACCAAAACATAGTTTCCGAATGCATTATACTATTAACAAAGCGTCTTGTTACAAGCAGGATACCTAAGTTATGTGAGTTCCATATTGATATTTTTAATACTACGGTAGGCCTAATATAATCAGGAGAAATCAGCGCTCGACTGCCTGAAGCATAATATTAAAATCTACGATATTGTTTCTGAGAGTGCAAATGTCATATGGAATTCACTGCTGACTCACAAAATGTCATTTCATAACAGTTTAACTTCACATGTAGTCCGTAATAACAGATGCTGTGTGCGAAACAGAGTCTGTAATCATTGCCATTCGTTAAGTTGTGCCCTAAAAATCCGGTGCGCGAACGATCGATTGCGCATTGAATTCAGGCGTCATTGTTTGATCAATGATTTTTATTTTACAATGACATATTTACATCTGATTCGAATAATGCCTTTACGTGGGTATTTAGACGCAAGTCTTTATCACTGAATTTATCATTTTAACAGGGTTACCCTGGCATTTTTCATGAAATTGTTGATTTCAGTGCGTACACTGGCTACCAGCATACATAAGCTTTTGCTAGGCTCTCCAGCTCTGAAACTAACCCATGCGAACCTTGCGTCAAACGCGGACTACGTTACATTATGACTTTAAAGTAACACAATCAGGACAAAATCATCATTTTTATTGTGGCTTCTTGATATGTGCATAATATGTCAACATGTCCATAGACTAGAATTGCGTAAGTCTCTTACTCCGTGACCGAGAGGTAGCGTGCTCGGCCTCAGACCGCCAGGGCTCGAATTTCGAATCCTGTGTCTGGAGGACAGTGTCACCTCAATCATCTCACCATCCTCAGGAGGTTCTCCTTGCCCAGTTTAGCCTATATGTGCACAAAGGTGGCCTAAAGCCCGATTCATTTCATTTCATTTCGACATACAATATTTTGTAGAGGGAGGGAGGGTGTGGAAAATGGGTGCATATAATGTGATTTACAAATACAACTTATCTTATATATTTTAGGCCTACTGAATGTGTCAACAGGGCCACCATTCAATCTACAGGGGGTGGGGGCTGTAGTTTTTTTTAAATATATAATTTCGGGTAGACTCTGTGAAATAAATGTTTTATGTCAAGAACTGTTCTATATAAACATATAATAAAATTTGACATTTTCAGCGCGCCACCTAGCTTATTTGAAATAAATAATTTGTCCGCGACAAAAACTCCACCCCCTCTACCCCCCCCCCCCCCTGGTGATTGGATGGTGGGCCCCTGGTGACTTTAACCACTGATACAATAACATGCTTATTATTAAAGAGCCATAATGTTCAGGTCATTAATAATCAAGTCAGGCAATAATTATTATGGTCATGTTACAAAATCAAAATTCGTGAAATTTGAGGTGATTTCACATCCGTCATACAAATTATTTTGATTTGTGGTGTTAACGGGATGTCCAGGATGTTCAATTAAGTGCTCGTTAGATTCCTTGACCCTAAAAACATAAGTTTAGACACAAAAATAATGATTCTTCATTGATTATTAGCCGAGATATCGCCCAAATAAGACTCGGTCAATTTTAATAGCGGCCATTTGGGATTTATGCAAATTAGGCACTCTTCCACTACTCCGATTCTATGTGACTTTTAATATGTTGTTCTATGATAATTTATGAGACTTTTGGTAAAGGAATAATTTCTGTTGCAATTTGTGGTGGGTTGAGCCTATTTTTGACATAGCTGTCCTGGACTATATATTGGGAAGAGCATATCAATTGGCAATTGGCTATGTGAAATAAAAACGAGTATATTTTAGGTATTCAGAGGAAACCCATGGGGATTTATTTCATATTGCACACTCATCACTAGGGAATGTATATGTGCCTTTTGGAGGTAATGACATTTGACCTACTTTTTTACCTACATATCTGATCGAAAATAGCTTAGACACTAACAATCACGTTTCCGAAGCATATCTAAGAAAGTCATGGTGAGATTACATACATATTGCACACGCACATAATTCAGGGTCCATGCTTGTTGTAATGAAATGAATCGGGCTTTAGGCCACCTTTGTGCACATATAGGCTAAACTGGGCCAGGAGAACCTCCTGAGGATGGTGAGATGATTGAGATGACACTGTCCTCCAGACACAGGATTCGAAATTCGAGCCCTGGCGGTCTGAGGCCGAGCACGCTACCTCTCGGTCACGGAGGCTCCCCACAATACTAACTTTCACACGTGGATGGGGAAGAAACAATTTTTGTTTCTTTCAAACCGCCGAGACCGGGAACCGAACCCCGGACTCTGGCGTGAAAGGCAGCGGTGCTAACCACTACCCTAGGGCCCCCGCCCCATGCTTGTTGTAATCTACACGTAGCTATAAAACATGGCCAAATACAGTGGTCTTTGTCACCTGCAGAAGTTTTTCGTATATTAAACAGGATTAATATTGTGATCGTTTTATAATATTTCATGCATTAGAGGTGATTTGAAACTGTAACATACACGTTGTCATGACAACACGTGCTTCAATATGGGTTATGCTGTCGAAGTATGAGGCAACAAAATCATTATCGTTTCCATTACCTAAATATATGTTAAGACGCAGCTTTCTCTCTCATTAGACTGTGAATGAGGGTAATTTTGTTTTGCTTTTGGGGCTTGTCCGTTGTATGAGTTCAGAAACAATTTAATATTTACAGAATAGCAGGGAAACTCAGGATGAATAGCTTTTAAAAAATGTGTATATCCTACATAATCTACGCCGACGAGTACGGCCCTTAATAGCACCCCTGAATGTTTTTAAGTTCAATGAGCAATTCTCCGAAAATATCAATACAGAATTGAGCAAAATAAATGACTGACTAAGAGCCAATAAACTTTCCCTAAATGCAACGGAAACAAAACTAATGATATTCCACAAGCCTCAAAATAAAGTTGAATATCCTCTTCTACAAATTAATGGGACAGAAATTGAACGTGTTCAAGAATTTAATTACTTAGGCATTCAACTAAACGAACATCTTACTTGGAAAAACCATGTGAATAAAATTGCCAATAAAATTTCTGGATCTATCGGGATATTAAACAAATTAAAACGTTGCCTACCACAAGATACCCTATATCTTTTGTATAACTCTCTTGTACTCGGTCATTTAAACTATGGTATCTTAGCCTGGGGATATCAAACTGATAGACTCTACAAGCTACAGAAAAAAAACAGTTAGTATAATTTGCCTTGGTAAATTTAATTGTCATTCAGAACCAATGTTTAAAAAACTTCAACTACTAAAGGTTAAAGATATCCACACACTCCAAGAGCTTAAATCATCAACTGAAAAATAACCAGCTGCCGTCATATTTCCGCAACATGACCAACGACCATGGCCTGGATACTCACCCATATCCTACACGCCACAAAAATAAATTACGCTTGCCCAGTACAAATCACAAATTCGCAAGGAAATGTATCCGATACAGTGCAATGGAAACAGCAATAAATACTTCAAACCATATTATCGAAAAAGTAAACACACATAGCCTACACGGTTTTATGACTTATTTTAAGAAAATAACTATTGATCGATATGAGTCATCGTGTAGACTAAACAATTGTTACGTTTGTCATAATAGGTGATTAGTTAAATAAATCTTTTTATAGATGCATCGAATATATGTATATAGGAACAAGTATATTGTCTATGTTTAGAAACTAATTCAATACAAATATATAATTTAATTGTATGCACTGTATAAATGTCGACTGTCATAACTTTTATATTGCTCTGCAATTAATTATTTTTGTTTTTCATACATGTATGTATTATTATATAGAAGAATAAATTCGCATCGAGTTATATTTATATGAACAATTTCATTATGATTATCATACTGTATGCCATATTATGTGAGCATAATAATAATGTATATTTATTTAAAACCATTTGTTCATTGTACTCATAAATGATTTAATCTTATTATACTTTTGTATAAATAAATATACTAAACATGTTAAATATAGTGATGTATTCCCAGCAAACACCGGACGCTGGGCCGGTGTTGATTTAGATTTTGGATCAGCAGTGGTTCGGTATCTCGTGTTTGCTGGGAAACCGCTATGTGTTTCCTCTCTATAAAATATATATGAATCTGATGACTTTAACCCATGGAACCACTTTTCTCGAACATGTTAGTATCAAATATGTCACGCGTTTTTATTGTATTTCTACAATATATATTCAGCCTCATCTCATCATCTGTACATCATTCATTTCTATCTACAGTTTGCAGTGTTTTTAATGAATAACAAAGTCACTTCCCTGACCGTCCCGTTCAATAAGTGACGTTAAGCAACTTTCTTACTCACATTACCGGCCGGTATGTATATTTTATATATAATGTAATTCATTGTTTATCATTGTTATAGGGTGGCTCCTTTGATAGCGACATGTGCTTATGTCTTAAAAGGAGTCTCTCTCACCATATTGTATTATATATTGGTGGAATAAAGCTATCTGTCTGTCTGTCTGTCTACATAAGGCCTACAGCCACTTCCCAATAACTGTGAAACAATCATCTCGGAGGTGTTGTTTGTACTGTATATTCAAACACATACCGGCATGTCAATGTGATTTATATTAGGCCTATTATGGCATTGTCCTCTTCTTTGACGTCAGACATTTACAAATATGTGATGGGAGATGATCAACAGAGCCATAGTACAGCAGAAAGTCAGTGTTCCGTACATTATAATTACCCGACACGTCATCTTATTCAACCCATTAAGTGATTTAATCGAGAAAGTTTCTCTCACTTGAAGCTGTGTCTTCCTGACGCGATACACAGCTTCACATGAGAGAACATTTGTATTTTTTTTTTACAGATTTGCCAAACAGTCATGTTTAAATCTTTCTGTGGATTAAAGACAAAATTCACCTTGAAAATGTATGCCTACTATTGAAATATTAATAAAATGTTAAAAATAATATAGTTGTCATCGACACATAGAGGGTTCAATCGTCGAAGAGGCAGCCTGACCTTTACTACAGGCAAGTCGTGGCACAAACATGGGGCGCTGATCCCATGTTGGTTTGATGCTGGACCAGCGTCGCAGATTGTAAGCCAGCATTAAAAAACATGAGCCGAACCTATTCTGTTTGTTGGGACTACAACCTTAATATCACTTGCCACAAATATAATCTAATTATAACCGTAATCTAAAAACAATTCATTGTCATGGTTAGCGCTTAAAAGGTAAATGAATAACAGTAAATGAATAATTGCTAAATGCCTTTAGTACGATAACTGTGAGGTAATTCAGATGTGTATAATTATAATGTAGCGTTTGATATTTTATTGGCACTTGGCAAGCGTAGGTAGCCCATCATTAACAAAACTGCACAAAACCTATATTTGGGTTGGTGGTGACTGTTTCAATGATGACTGTACGTACGAGACACTATGGGCCGTATGCCCGAAGCTAGTTTAGCTAACACGAAGTTTAGGCTTAACACGGTGTTAAGTAAAACATTGTTTTTTAAAAAAATTAGCCCGTATGTCCAAAGCCAGGTTAGCATCGTTTTAATAAACCATAAGGTTAAATCCTAAACCAGCGTTGTAACGCCGTGAAGCATACAATTAGTGTACACTTGCAGTGATTCCCCATCAGCGCCGACAATGGGCACGTCCAACAAACACGATACATTCCACCAATGCTGCTTTATTGTTCCTGCCAGCGTCGAAGACGACGGCCCAGCATTAATTCATCATCAGCACAAGGTGTCGTGTTTGTCGGGTTGTCCTGTTTGTGAAGATCAGCAAAGACAATTTAACCTTGACTTTTTAACATTCAAATGTTTCTTCTCGTTCACCGTGATAAATCGCAATTTCCACCTTCAGGCCTTAAGATCTGAAGATGAATGAAAATTACTTGATAAAATCAGCAAATAGAACATATCAAATTTAACTCAGAGCTGAATTAATTAGACGCATTGTCATATTTTTCATTAATAATAATAATAGAAATTAAATGACGCACAATAAAATCTTAGAGATTTACGGAGCCCATAATGGGACATTAGGAGTGGTGATTTTTTTTATTTCGTTTGTACGAAATAATATTTCGTTTGTACGAAATATTATTTCGTTTGTACGAAATAATATTTCGTACAATTACCAACCCAGCAAACACGAAATACTGGCCCAATGTTGATTTAATATTGGTCCACCGTCTCCGACGCTGGCCCAACATTAATTAAACATTGGGTCAACGTCTCGCGTTTGCTAATAAGAGCCACGTGAATAACGCTCTCAGTGCAGGCGACGTTTTTAAGTCGAATTCTAAAAAAAGTCACGAAAAAAATAGTGATTGTGATTGAAACAAATTATGCCGATTTTACACTTCATCACGTTTTCAATGACATTTTTTCTATAATGCCAACTATAGAAATTTATCGTAAAAAAAACCACGAAAATGAAATGCTGTTTGTGGATTGAGTGATCATAGCACATAACAAATGAGGATATATTAAGCTTTAGTATTTGGAGCCAATTCCTGGTGTCGAATGTCACATAACGCTAGGCTACGAAATTGTACGAGATATACGCCATTTTAACAAGTCTCTCCGCTCACACAAAACACAACTGACAAGTAAATTTAGCCCAACCAGGTGAAAGTAGCATAAATTGAAGAAGGTGTATGAATTTCGTCAAAATACAGACAACTAGGATTATTATTTTTAAAGTTGTTTGTTTGAATAATTAGATGTTTTTGTACAATGATATCCGAGGAACTTATATACTGTGTCACCAGCACGATAGAGGTGTCTGGAGTAGATCTTGTGTTTCTTGCAAAAAAACACTTGCCACTATATCCACTGGTATTGTGGCACGGGTCCTTGCCACCGGCATTGCAGACGGTGGGTCAGCGTTACAGACGGTGGGCCGACATTGACCTGACAATGGTTTCCCAAGTTTTAAGCTATTATTATACAAACGAAAAAACTTTTAAAAATTAAGTCGGGGTGGAGGGATTTTTCGAGATATCTCTACCAGGACCCGATTGCAAGAAACAGGAGCATGTTGATGCTGGTTTAAACCAAAAAATGAGATCATCTAACCCTCTTGCTTAATCCGGTTATTCAAACGGTATTAACTATGTGATTAGATGATCTGCTATTTGCTCCGAACTTTACCAAAAATTGGACATGTCTTCTGTATTACGGAAACGTGTACGATATCATGTACAACCTTCATTTTATATTTTGAAATGAAACATCACATCAGTAGGCTAACACCACAGATAATAGGGACTAATCAGCTTCATCAGGTCAGCATATACTATACTTGATTAGATGGGACCCACATAGGCCTATGTTAAACTTAGGTGCCAATTTTTGGAGACCTTTTTGTCCATTTTTCGCATTTTTACATAATGACGTGCGAAATACCATGAACAGCACAATTTTGTAATTATATTTTGTTTACACATTTGATGAACCATGTCATATAGCACCTCAAAATGATCAGTGTGTACAGTGGCATACAATGGAATTGTCAAAAAGATGGTACGTCAAACTGGTGGTGAGGGTTAATCGCTGATTAACCATGCCATGTAGCACATCAAAATGATCTGTTTCACTCATGATATACGATCAAATTAATTCTATATCGTAGCAAGCATTATCTCACCTTATAATTTGGAAGCGTTGATTTATATTTTATATAAACGAAACATTCATGATTACCCGAGTACAGGTAGTACTTATTTCTAGTCATGCAGCTTTCTAATACAAACTAGAAATAAAATACAAAAATGTATACAAGATACACATCAGATGAGGTGGGATTGTCCTTTGTAGTCAATATAGTGTGCTAAATATACCCACTGTCATGATATGGGATATAAATACATATAATGGAGAATGTTCACCAAATACGTTATCATTTATTCAATGAAAGCTTCGCTCAGATCCTAAAGTCTACAAATCATATACAAATCACCACACTTCAGGCATATTATGAATTTAATGGAACTCCTGAAATCACAAGTGTCCTTGGGTAAACACAACACAAGACCAATAGACATTTTATCAAATACACGAATACTAGGCCTGGCTGTTATCCCTTCGGTTCCAACATTTTGTGTCTGTAACCATGATGGATGTTGATGCAATTATACTGTACCACATACATTCCAGTGTACAATCCCAGCATGGCCCCCTTACGATTTTGTAGCATACTCACTGCAGTCGGTATAAAGTTTGTGCTTAATAAGGGGGCCGCCAATAAATCTCAAGGGGGGAGGGGGTTGGAGTACTTTTGAAATAAATAATTTCGGGTGAATAAATAATAAATAATTTACTTCAGAAACTGTTCTACATAAGCTGTAGTAAAATTGAGAAAATTCAGCGCGCCGCCGGGCCAGGTTGAAATAAATAATTTGTCCGAGACAAAACTCCAGCCCCCCCCCTCCCCCCGAAGATTGAATGGTGGCCCCCTAAGGGAATGCGGTTTTTACCCCTCAGTCCGTTGGGCCCGAAGGGGTATTGTCGTCCCCTTCGTGCGCCGCCGCCGTCTCCGCCGCCGCCGCCGCCGCCGCGCGCACTTTTTTGACTACTACACATACATGGTGCAACAGATTGAATTCATCATTCATACAAACATTCAACCCCTCCCGGCGCTTTTTTTACCCAGGGTCAAGGTCATAGGTCAAAGATCAAGGTCAAAGATTTAAAAATATTCTTGTTAACGCGATAACTTGAAAAAATAATTATTGGATCTCTCCAATTTTTTTACGTGAAGTTACACATGAGTATGGAGATCACCTGATTAGATTTTCAGCTTTCCACCGATGATCAAAATGGCCTCAAAATGACTCATTTTTTTCCGACTTAATTTTTTTTCATAATTCCCTCGAAACCTGGTATATATAGGTTTTCGGGGTCTACGAGTCTATTGGCATTGTCCGTTTTCTTGTGCGACTGAAAACAAGGCTATGGCGGCCATCTTTATTTTAAATTTAATAATTTCTTGTTAACGAATTAAATAAAAGCAGGGCCAAATTAGCCTACAATGGGTGAAAATAGCAAAATAGTTTTGCTCAAATTTTGTTCACTCGAGATGTCTATGGTGGTTGAAGCTCACCTAGACCCCAGAGTGGAGCTATACCACAACACAAAAGAGGTTACAGGGGGTAATATAAGGGCTGGAAGTGTAATACCCCATCAAATCACCCTTGTGTCATCCTTTCTCATATAGCAGGAAAGGACCAAATAATACAATGAATATCATGTTTGGACCAATGGCCAGTACTTCAAATACTATATTGAATGAATCCCAACCCAAGTACACATGGTGACATAGGTTGGGGTTGGGATTGACAGGGGTGTCACCCCAAGGTAATAACAAGATCATATCAAGGTCACAAGAAGGTCAAATCAGCTTAAACAGATCGCGACCATCCCTCCTTCCCAAAAACCAAATTGCCTAAACATAGCTCTAAATTACTCAAATATTGTTATCTTCTAGGGTGGTACCCTGAAACCTTTGAGAAGATTAAAAAAATCTTTGTTTGACGCCTAAATTTGTGTAGCTAAACAAAGTTTAATTTTTTCATTATACTAGCCATTATACTAGCCACACAGGCCCGGACAGTAGCCACACAAGCACGTGTGTTCTAATTGGATGCGAAAAAATATACTGGTATTATAAGTTAAACAAACAATTGCTTTCAAGCTGTCTATTCTCAGAAAAATAAGACATTATTTACCTGCAAAGACCCGTATTTTGTATTATAACTACTATATTAAAACACACCTACAATATTGCTGCACTACATGGGGACAATGTAACAAAACTGACATATATTCAATAATAAAATTACAAAAACAAGCCGCACGGCTTATTCTGGATGCAGATAAGTATTCCCCATTCAGTCACCTGTTCGATCAACTTGAATGGGATACTTTTGATAAAATTGTTCAGGAAAAACAGGCCACAATGGTATTCAAAGCTCTAAACAACCTTACCCCTGATTATATAACTAATTTATTTAAACTAACATGCACAAACACAAATCATTCTTTAAGATCGAAGACAAGCAATAAACTCCATGTACCAGCATCTCATCACAAAAGCCTTAGGTTTAATGGTCCAAAAATCTGGAATTCTCTATCTGATAAAGCACGCAAAGCAACGACCCTAAAAGAATTCGTACGCGAATACAAAAACGGAAATAAAAAGTAGTTACAATATACATATATCAGATTTGTAATTATTGTGTTTGAAATAATATATATGTTGTCTGCAATTGTGCTTTAATTGTACTCTCAAATGTAATTTATGTATGTGTGTTTGTAGTTGTCATGTTTACAATGTATATACTGTATATATATATATGTTATGTAATATGAGGTTAGGTACTGAATTATATAAATATACCTCAATATAAAAAATGTCCAAGTATATTTTATTTTATCAATTATTTCCATGTATACAAATCAATCATGTAAATTGTTTTACTTCAAAATGATCACTTCTTCTGTAGATGTTTGTAAAATTATATGTTGCTGCCAAAAAGATTGTCAGATTTACCATGTACACGAATTTAAATATATGCTATTATTACTATTTTATATTACATAAGTAAATGAATCATACGAGTTATGTATATATTATTATATTATTTAAATAGATGTATATATCGATGTATGTTTTTTAATGTTTATGTATGAGGGCCCCACGGCAGATGAGCTATGTTCAGTGGGTTGGTACATACATGTATGTATGTTTTTAATTTTTAATGATTTTGGTACGTTGTTGTATATACCTGTACCCTCGCTAAATAAAGACTTTATTATTATTATTATTATTGAGAAACCATCATTTGTAATCAGCTTATTCATTGCATCGAACATTGTGTACATTAATATATCAAAATGTTACACAAATATACATTCACTATATAAACAGTTAACTAAAATGGGACTGACAAATTTGCATCTGTTTTGTTTTTACACTCTTCTTCATTATACTAGCAACACAAGCCTGGACAGTAGCCACACAAGTACAAACAGTAGCCACACAAGCACGGACACTATGCTGTATTCTAATTGGATGCTAAACAACCAATGACATCCCACTGATGTGTCTACGACCGTGTGTAGGTTCGATCCTTGTGTTTCTATCTTTTGCTTGCCCCCAGATGGGGCCATCATCTAATGCTGTCCATGAGTATAGACATGATTATGGACATAATTATTATAGCCAGTTTTGAGTGTTCGTGACTTGTGTGTTCATTTTGAATGGACACTTGGAAAGGACACACAAGGACAGACAGACAGACAGACAATCGATCGATCGATCGATCGATCGATCGATCGATCGATCGATCGATCGATCGATCGATTAATCAATCAATCAATCAATCAATCAATCAATTAATCAATCAATCAATCAATCAATCAATCAATCAATCAATCAATCAATCAATCAATCAATCAATCAATCAATCAACCAATCAATCAATCAATCAATCAATTAATCAATCAATCAATCAATCAATCCATCAAACAATCAATCAATCAATCAATTAAATTATGTCTATAGCATCCAAATCCTAGGTGACCCGAGTTCACAAGAGCTGATTCATAATATTGAGCAATCTTGAATCGAGTTTGAGCATAAGTCGTGATCTGGGTGCCACGTCACTCAGGAGAATAATAATTGACCAAAACGGTTTGTGTGATTTTAAAGAATGTCGTAATTGTAGGTTTTTAAATGGAAGGCATTTAAATGGGCGCATCCATGGAAAAGGCCATGAATCCAAAGTTAGTTTCAAGGTGCGGAAAAATGTTGGTTATAATTAGATTAAAGGAGCTGTCTTGGTGTCACAGCCGGTAGTAATTGCTGAGGTAAGCAGGTGATTTGGATATCAATGCCTTATAAGTGACTGTACATAATTTAAACTGCATACAATAAGGGACTGGGATCCAATGCATGGATATAAGGAGGTGAATTGATCTACTAAACCGGGAGGGGGGGGGGGTTGCAGACGGAGAATACAAAAATGCAATAATCTAGTATGCCGCTGTCTAGTGCAGCTGCTATTGTCTTGGTTGTAGCGAGTGAAAGATTTTTCCTAACTCGACGGAGGTTGCATGAAAGCAAGACCTATACACACTTGGGACATATTCTGACGATAATCGAGGTCACTATCCAATGCGATTTGCAAATGTAATTGTGGTATCCTGGTCGTACAGTAAGATGTTCACATAATAATGATACCGTTTTGTTCTGTTGCTTTTCTGATCCAATGAGGAAGTATTTCGTTTTAACAGGCCGAGTTTATTTAGAATCCGTCATCTAAGGTAAAACGCTGGTTGTACAAAGTTTTAGTTTATCTAGAGATTGTTGGGCATCATAGGCAGACTAGGATAGTTACACGTCAATAAAGTCCTTATTCGAACGAATAAGGAATAAGTATCACAAACCTTTTCTTTATTGGAACGAATAAGAAATAACTGACTGGTTACGTTAAATTCGAATTTGGATAACTAAAAATAAAACAAAAATAAAAGAAGCAAATGTACGCCTACGCTCCACAAAATATGCTGATATACCACAAGTTCTCTGCAGAAAAGAGTTAAATCACCAACCTGGCAATATTGACATGCACTATGAGCTTTAAAAGTATATTCACATGTTCAGTTTTGAATAAGGAATAAGTAACTGGTGACTTATTTCTTTTTCGCGTTTGAATAAGTAACTGGTACTGATATGTTGAAAACCGCTTTAGAATACGAAAACACATCTAGAATGCACTAAAACTCGACAAAAGACGTTCATATACTTGTAATTTTAGGAGATAAGAGTAAAACACCAATCGGATCGCAGAAAGAGTAGTACAAGACTTGTTACTTATTCGGTTTTGAATAAGGAATAAGTGACTGACTTGTACTTTTATTTGAGCGATCATATTGGTGTTTTACTCATTTATCTCCTCATATTACGAGTTTAACACTGTTAAATAAGCTTGAACACTTGAACACTGTTAAATAAGCTGGCATATCGTCTTGCTATTAGGTCACCTAGTTTAAGGACCATCTCACGCTCTGTCCCCAAGGAGGTGGCGGCCTATAATAGTCTGGAACAGTGGAATCAGAGCATGTGGACTGTGGCTTATGTTTCAATAGGGATAATCACACGTGGCTTCACGATACCACATCTTCTCACGTTAACTTCAATCTGTCACGAGCCATCTTCACTCAGGGGGGGGGGGGGTCGGAGGAGTCGTACGACCCCCCCCTTCCCCTGCAAGCGGAAGGTCCACATTTTGGTCATCCCTTATCGAAGACTTTTGACCAACTTCATAACATTTTGTACAGGACATTTCCAAGTCATATATCCTGACATCAGTGAAAAATTCGTAAATTTATATCCAGAATTATACAAGTTGGACTATTGGACATGTAGTAAATTGAAAATATGACGACCCTCTATAAACCAATTACACTAATTCTGGAATTTTATACAAGACGTTTGTGGCCGCATTAGCATTGCGACTAGTTTGAAAAATTGCTAAACCATCTAACGGCAAATAACAGGCCTACACGAAACTAAAGTTGAATTGCTCATTAGGCCTATTATAGATTCATAACATCGTGTTAACTGTTATCCTAGCTCGAAACTTGCCACTGTGTTTGTCTCTATATATAGGCCTATAGGGGCATAAACTGTTTATTTATAACGATTTGCAGATAGGCCTAAGTTTGTTCTACTTTAGCAGTGGCGCATCCAGAGCAAAAAAATACCATATTTGGTCCGAAATATAGCCTATGCTCTAGAATGCACCATTTAAAAGTTTCCCGAGGAGCGTTCCCCGGACACCTCTAGAGCATATAGACGTTATAAAGAGCTGCGCCAGCAGTGGGGTATAGGTCTGTACATTCTAGGAAAAATCGTGATTTAATTAAAATGTCTCATCTTGGATCAGGGCCATAGGCCTCTAGCCTGCAGGAGTGGAAGTACACTGCCACCATTAGACAGAACATTGAGAATGAGTGTAGGGTGGGAGAGGGTCAGCTGCCCCCTCTGGGATTTTCAAAATTTATGAAAGCTTTATTTTTTGTAATATTTTCGCCTGGACTACTATTATTACCAATCTCAACCGACACTCCCCACCCCTCCCCCATGTATTCTGCCCCAGGCTACAGCCCTGCTGATATTTCCTATGACACCGAATGCAAGAACCTTCTCTCATGATGCGCAAATCCATTTTCCTCTCTTTATAAGCAAAATGATTCGATGGAGGGCATATATAGCTACTTTACAAAAGTAATAAATAACAAGCTACTGATTTAGGCAGTATAATAGGATTTAGGCTTCACCTGCAATCACACCAATATTAAATTTATGCAACATGAATAAATTTGTTCCGCGAATTTGTTAGATGTGGCTCCTGTGATATTACTCTAAAATAACAGCATAATGTTTTTGGCATTATTTGTTCAAAACAGCATCAACAACACGGTAAAATAGAATGATTCACACACAAAATCATCAATCAATCCTTTTGTAAAAATGTCAGCTAGAAAAAGAAACATTTGTTTTCATGTTGCATAAAATGTAGATGTTTTTTTATTGACAAAGATATATCATGGGAGGATCCAAAGGGGGGGGGGGTAATCCCTACTCCCCTCTCGGAAAACAATTATCATTTCATTTAAGGGTTTCCTTATATGGGCTGGTGAGATACTGAGGGACAAACAGTTCCCAATATGCCCTTAGATTGCAGGAAAAAAACCTTTGAAAATCAAAAATGTCTCCGGGGGCGCCACACCTTACAGTGAAATATTCCTTTATCAAGTTTTAACCCCCTCTCCGGCAATGAAAAGCTGAATCCGCCCCTGTGTATTCCTCAGTCGCAGGCATAAACATAGGCCTACACAAAAATTCAAAATGACACATGATCATAGCAGCTTTAAGGGGTAGCCCAATTAATTTAGCATACGGGGGGGGGGGGACGAAAAACTTACAAAAATTGTGTTTTAAAAGGCAGGACATTCCAAATATATAATTTAAAAAAAATTCGGGGAGGCATAATTCCCTCGCATCTACCTACTGGCATGACTGGCGGCTGTCGAGATCGGAAAAAAGGTACAACTTTTGGCCTAAAACGACCCCCCCTACGGTCCTGACGAGTGCCGGAGTTGAGCGAGCTAATTCACCGCTGAGATATATCAAGAATGTCTATCGAAGTAGGCCTACTGGGCTATGGGGGGGGGGGGAGACATCAGTAGGCCCTAATTACTGTTTTTAATTAAAAAAATAATAATTCAGCGATCAGGCATTTCATGACGTTATAATTCAGCGGTGAAAGGGTTATAGACTCACTGCACTGCTTCTCATATTCGTGCGCAGAGACATAAAGTTGGATCAATAGTTTCACTCTACAACAGTCACAACGCGTGGCATGCCGCAGTCACTGTATATTTTAGCCCTGAATTAAATCCGAGCTATGTAGCTCGGGCGTAATGGACTTGATTCAGGGCAACTGCTGTATATTATGTATACATGTAGAGTGAAGGATCTCCCAGACATCGCGCGGACATCCATGGTAATTGCAATGACGTCACTGCCACACCCTTGCTGTGAATACATATTATGGGAATCCATAGCATGTGTGGGACCTGGATACTGCCATGTCACATGAAAACTTATTAATTAGCCATTTTCTTCTTCGACGATGTCCGTTTCCTACATGATCTTTATCATTCATGTATAAATATTTCGCTAATTAATTTGAAATTTGATTAGCAAATGGCCAAAATTGCATAGCTTTTTGCTGCGCGATACTGAACAAAATATTCCCTGAAAAGTGTTGTATGTGGAAAATATGTAGGCCTATGTGGAAATAACCAAGGCATAATAAATATAGGCCTACCCATCAATTTGATATCTTATAATAATTAATATTGTATCGTTTACAACAGTCATAATCTTTTAATGTCTTTGTTGATTAAAGTTGTGGATGATGTCAATATTTTTTTAGGACAGTTTGCTACAACATAACATTATTTAGAATAGGTGATATAAAGCACTAAACGTAACGTTGGTTGAAGTAATGCTGCCACCCTAACTTGAAAGAAACAATCTACACACACATTCTGTCCGGTTTTACACATTACTTTAAGCACATTATCATTGAAAATTATCATCAGCTGATTTTACCAGATTTTTCATGATTTTAGCGTTATTATTATTATTATTATTATTATTATTATTATTATTATTATTATTATTATTATTATTATTATTATTATTATTATTATTATTATTATTATTATTATTATTATTATTATTATTATTATTATTATTATTATTATTATTATTATTATTATTATTATTATTATTATTATTATTATTATTATTATTATTATTATTATTATTATTATTATTATTATTATTATTATTATTATTATTATTATTATTATTATTATTATTATTATTATTATTATTATTATTATTATTATTATTATTATTATTATTATTACTATTATTATTATTATTATTATTAATATCGGTTTATTTAAACCTTTCAGTTATAACAGCCATGTTAGTTTTTTGTGCGAATATCGTCCTATATATGGTTATTCAATTTCGCAAAAAATTTTACTGCCTAAAACGCACTTTGTTTTCATAATCATGCATTACAAATCAGGTCACAGGCTGTCGCTTTGCTGGTTAGATGTTTGAACCTTCAATATATATATAGATTTCCCCTAGAAATGTTTTTTACTATTGTAAAATTGTTACATTAATATGCGTTAGGTACTAGTGTAGGGGCGTGTGTAATGCCGTGGGATTTTCTTGTTAATTTATGACACCATACATCAAAATTTTCAGAAGATTGCGTAGAACCAGAAAATATAGGGTGTCAATTTTTCTTTATAGTTTTAGTGACACTTTCAGTCCCATGGAAAAAGGGGTGAAACACAGCATTTTTATACTACCGTAACAGCCAAAATTATATTTTATGCACATCAGATATCAATGTAATAATCTAAGTTATAGATAATATTACACACAATGTTCAGAAAAGGACGCAGATATAAAAAATGTTATTTTTAGCTGAAATGACAATTTAGGCTCAATAACTAAAAAATATAAATAAAATGATTTTCACACCACCATAACACCTTAATACTGCATATTTTTTCAAACGAAATACAAAAAAAATTGTTTGTAAGAATGGGTGGCGATAATTCATGTAAAAAAATCCGTTTCAGTGACTCTTTAAGTCCCATGGGAAAAAGAATAAACATCATTTTTATACCAACGTAAGATGCACACCAGGTTGTCATGTAATGTAGAACATTTAGGATAATATTACACACAATGTTCAGAAGAGCACGCATAATTAGTAAAAAAAAATTTTTAATATTCAGTAACACTTTAAGATTAATAATTAAATAATAAAAACACATGATATTCATACCACCGTAACACCCTTATTACCATATATTTTCAAGTGAAATATAAAACATAATATAGAAAATTAAAAATAATACTATCTATTTTCAAATGAAATATAATATATAATAAAGAACATTAAAATAATGTTACACAGACTGTTCAGAAGAGCACGCATAATAATATTTTTTTTTTTATAGATTCAGTGACACTTGAGGCTCAATAAATAAAAAATAATAAAACACATGATTTTCACACCACCGTAACACCCTGAATATTGTCCATTTTTCAAGTGAAATATAAAACCAATAGTTTATCAATTGGCGAGTATTCATTTCTGTTCTAGTGACACTTTGAATTCAATAAGTTACAAATTAAAATCCATCATTTTTACAGAATTCCAACGCCATTAATTTTATTTTATTCACATCCAACAGTCATGTATGTTGTAACATACCATATTAAAGGGAAATTAAAGGTGGTAATGGACTGTATCTGAAGACAATGTTAATTCTTCACAGTATTTAGCCAAGGTAACTCTGATGATTGATGACCATATACATCATGTCATAATATTAGATGGTTAGATGAAATTACAGTAATAATGTACATGAGTTAACAGGCCAACTTATAGAAACAATGACAATCTTGGCGAAGAAGATGAACTAGTCATGCTGTAGTTATGACATGAAATATTCAACTAATTTGAAAGTGTATTAGAAAACATTTCCGGGAGGATAGATAAGTTGATATTACTTCTTGCTCATAAATGTTTTGACACAATTAAACTAAAAAAATCCTCTTTCTATCACGGAAGGTGCTAAATCCAACGGCATAGATGCGAGTCTGTTATGTAGTAATCAAGAGGATGCAGATACACTCCTATCTCCCATGTCTTACATGTATTTTTCAAATTGCTGCTAAAATCACCATCATGATATTGTTTAATTATTGCCCTGCACAAATATCCATTGTTGAGACGTAAAGACTTCCTACGATTAGGCACAAGAAACAAGAGGGGAGATATTTATCTTGAGATATACTTATTTCTGTCATGGTGGACGGCCTAATTGATTTCCGTGTTTTACAGGATAATATTTAAATAATTGCCAAGAATATAGTAAAGGTGGAATGACTTATTGAAAAATAATACAAAAGGCTGGACCAAAAGTTATTGCTGCATTTATTCAGATTGAAAATATTGTGTATCCACCGGAAAAAGCTGATATGTTGGTCTTCAAAATTGTACGTGTTTATTTGTTCAGCTCAGCTGGGCAGCAGAATATAACGAAGTTACATTTGCAAATGTTCAAGAAGAACGAATCTGCCCCTGAAAAGCTGCCTCCAACCAGAATTGCTCTAATAGGTGGTGCCACTAAAGGCATATTTCGCACATCTTTCTCCAAAAGCAATAATAGAGTATGAGTGTTGATGTACGGGTGGCACATGTTCGTGCAGGGGAAAGGGTTTAACGTCCACAGAGATGTGTAATAGTGTGATGTTGACAATTGTGATAACTATCTTGAATAATTTGATACACTCTTAATGCTATGGCGACATTGACTCTACGGAAACGACAGAAAAAGCGTAGTTGTCTATTAGCTTGTCCACTATAATGTTCTTAGACGAAGTAGTGTGCCTTATAATATTCACTATTCGCCACATGTATATCTAGTCAATGTTACCAAGGACAAAATATAACCTAATAACTTCAATTGGTTGATTATTACAGTAAAAAACTGGTCACCAGGTCAGTTGTTGCATTTTTCATTCCATAAAAGTAATAATTGTTTTTAGTTTCTCAAATGATGTAATATAGGTCTACCGCATGACTACATGATGTGCATTAAATCGAATCTCTGGTGTTTTAATTAATTTATTCATTGCTTTTAAAATGTCACTCAAAATGTAAACCGACACACATTTTTATGACTATGTGTGACCTTTTTGTGAATTTTGTGTTACCTTTATATAGAAATAATGGTATTTTAGTTTAATATTTCTTGAGCGAAAAGTGTCACTGAAACTGAGAAAAAATTCACCTATTTTTTTATTATATTGTGGACTTCTGAACATTTTGTTTCATGTTTCTGATATATGTAGGCCTACAATTTTTTAATACAGAAACGACAGTAAAAATAGCAACCATCACATTTTTTGTGTTATAAAGTGTAATTATTGTGTTTCTTTGATGTAGAAATGATTGTCTTTTAGGTTTATATTTATTGAACGTGAAGTCTCAATAAAGGTGAATATTAACTGAACGTTATTTTTCATGATTACGTGTACTCTCTTCCCAGCAGTTGTATTCCGTTGTATAGCATCTTATATCATAAGATCATAGTTCTACTTTGTTTACACAGTAGAACTAATAATGTCACTACATGTACGTTGCTGTAAAAAAATACAGTACTCTAATTTGTCACTCATCGAACTTAAAGTGTCAATAAGACTAAAATAAATAATCGCCACCCAATCTTTTAAACAACGTGTTTTATATATCATAAGTAGATAGTATTAAGGGTGGAAATCATGCGTTTTTATTTTTTCAATTATTGATCTTATGTGTCACTAAATCTAAACCTGTTTTGTGTGAAAATCATGTATTCTATTATTTTATACTTATTGCTCCTAATGTGTCACTGAATATAATTTTTTTAAATTGTTTCATTCTGCGTGCTCTTCTGAACAGTATGTGTAACATTATATTTAATGTTCTGTATCAGATGACTATCTTATGTGCATGGAATTATAATTATGTATGTTACGTAGGTGTAAAAATGATGTTTTTTCTTTTTTTTGCTATTGGACTTAAAGTGTCACTAAAACTAAAAAAATTAACATGAATAATTGCCACTTGATCTTCCAAACATTTTGCTTTGTGTCTCATTTAAGAAAAAAGATACTATAAGGGTATTACAGTAATGTGAATATCATGTGTTTATTTATTTTTTTTGAGCCTAAAGTGTCACTATATCTGATTTTTAGTGGTCTTCTGCGCACTGTGTGTTAATATTCTATATTACCATGATTACATGTTATATGACTATCTGATGTGCAGAAATATAATTATTTGGGTTAAAGTGATATAAAAATGATATTTTTTCTCTTTTTTTTCTATGGGACTTAAAGTGTCACTAAAACTAAAAAGAAAAATTGACACACTAATTTTTAGGATTCAGCTTTATATCCGTATCGTGATGATGGTGAACCTTGTGATTGGATAGTATCCGACTATAAGGAGTAGTATAAGGGGTGAGCAGTATTGGTCCGTATGCCATGTTGATATATTATATTATTTAGGTGCAATTAAGATTTCCCGATGTGGCGGTGAAAGGGTTATAAGGTAGTTTCAAGAACCACTTTTGTCTGAATAAACTCCTGTATATGCCCTAACTATATGATAACAATCAATAAATCTTCCTTATCGAACACACTTTTACGTTATCATCAAACACAATAATATTATTACAAATAAATCTGATATTTTCCGTAAAACTGTGCAGCTCTAACATGGCTGCTTTCAAAACAACTGAATATTCACAAGTCAGTAAACTAAATTTAATCAATGCGTTTTTACACAGGGTGTTGTGTTGTCCAATGTGCAGAGTAATTATGTACAAAGCCCAGAACTTCTTAGCAATCAACATGCAGTTTTCACATCCATCCTTGATATTATATGAGCATAAATTATCTGTAAATGTTAGCCAGGTGACGTTGGATGTTATTAAGCTATCTATTTATTTATCCAGCTATCCGTGGATGTCAGCCAGGATGTTATCTAGCTATCCGTGTGTTTCTACAGGTATCCGTGGATTTTCAGAGATATCCGTGAATGTAATTTCGGTATCCGTGGATGTTAAGGTTGGGGTTAGATTATTTAGCATAATATTATATACTGGTGTACTACATAAATTGGCTCATAGGCCAGATAGTACCGATCTATACTAGTGTACTACATAAATTGGCTCATAGGCCAGATGGTACCGATCTATACTGGTGTACTACATAAATTGGCTCATAGGCCAGATAGTACCGATCTATACTAGTGTACTACATAAATTGGCTCATAGGCCAGATAGTACCGATCTATATTGGTGTACTACATAAATTGGCTCATAGGCCAGATAGTACCGATCTATACTGGTGTACTACATAAATTGGCTCATAGGCCAGATAGTACCGATCTATACTGGTGTACTACATAAATTGGCTCATAGGCCAAATAGTACCGATCTTTAAAAAAAGGCATAGGCCCACTAATGACCCCGCTAATTACACCAATTACGTACATAGGTATCTGTATCGAGATGTATCGATATTGGTCTGTATGCCATGTTGATATATTATGTTATTTAAGTGCGATTACGATTACAAGACAACATTATGTGGCAGTTAAAGGTTAATAACCTAGTTTCAAGAACCACTTTTGTCAGAATATATGCCCTAGATATACAATAACAATTATTAAATCTTCCTTATTGAACACACTTTTACGTTATCAACAAACTACATAAAAATTAGAAATAAAAGTCAAATTTTCTGGAAAACTGTACAGCTTTTACATGGCCGCTTTTAAGCAACTTAATATTCACAAGTCAATAAACTCCTTAGTCAATGCGCTTTTACCCAGAGTAAGTCAATGCGTTTTTACCCAGGGTGTTGTGTTGTATTCTCCAAAGTGCGTAGTAATCATGTACAGAGCCCAGTACTTTTTGGCAATCAACATGCAGTTTCCACGTCCATCCTAGATAATATAGGAGTATATCCGTAAATGTTACCCAGGTGACCTTAGATGTTATTTAGCTCTCCATTGATTTTTACAGCTATCCGTGGATGTCAGCCAGGCATCCGTGGATGTTATCTAGCTATCCGTGGGTTTCTACAGGTATCCGTGGATTTTTACAGATATCCGTGAATGTTATTTAGGTATCCGTGGATGTTAGGGTTAGGGTTAGATTATTTGACATCATCTTGGATACTGCTGTACTACAAGAAACTTGGCTCATAGGCCAGATAGTACCGATCTTTAAAAAAGGGACATACTAATGATTCTGTTAATTACAGAGATACTTCCGTATACTATCCGTATCAAGATGATGGTGAACCTTGTGATTGGATTGTATCCGACTATGAGGAGTGGTATAAAGGGTGAGCATTAATGGTCCATAGGCCATAGGCCATGTTGATATATTATATTATTTAGGTGCAATTGAGATTTATAGATGTGGCAGTGAAAGGGTTATAAGCTAGTTTCAAGAACCACTTTTTTCTGCATTACCTCCTGTATATGTTCAACTATATGATAACAATTATTAAATCTTCCTTATTGAACACACTTTTACGTTATCACCAAACTAAATCTGATATTTTCCAGAAAACTGTACAGGTTTTACATGACCGCTTTTAAAGCAGCCTGATATCTTTACAAGGCAGTAAAGTCTTTAATCAATGTGTTTTTACCCAGGGTGTTGTGTTGTGCGTAGTAATCATGTACAAAGCTCAGTACTTTTTGGCAATCAACATACAGTTTCCACGTTCATCCTAGATATTATACGAGTAGGCTATATATGTTAGTCAGGTGACCTTGGATGTTATTTAGCTATCCATTGATTTTTACAGTTATCCGTGGATGGCAGCCAGGCACCCGTTAGCGTTCAATAAAATCTGCAATAATTAACCCTTGTCCTGATAGCAAGTTTCAACTCATGTACAATACCACTGAAATTGATAAAATGTGCTGTGGTAGATGCTCAGTTGATCAAATAATTCAATTTGGAGCTGAGAATCGCGTGAGGGATTCTAGCTTCAAATAAATGAAAAATACTAATCGACTTTTCATGAGTACAGGAGTTAATCAAAAAGTCGTTATCATAATTTATTAATTATGTAATTATTAACCCTTGTCCTACTAGACCCATTTTGTGATGAAATATCCAACTTTAAATTTGGTTGTCTTAACAAAAGTTTACCGTGACCGAGAGGTAGCGTGCTCGGCCTCAGACCGCCAGGGCTCGAATTTCGAATCCTGTGTCTGGAGGACAGTGTCATCTCAATCATCTCACCATCCTCAGGAGGTTCTCCTGGCCCAGTTTAGCCTATATGTGCACAAAGGTGGCCTAAAGCCCGATTCATTTCATTTAACAAAAGTTTACAATTTGTATAATGTCACTAATAACTTTAGTGTTTTGTGATCTTCTAAATCACACACAATCTTCTCCTATCCGTAGATATCCATGGATGTTATCTAGCTATCCGTGGATTGTTTATAGGTATCCGTGGATTTTTACAGATATCCGTGGATGTTATCCAGCTATCTGTGCATTTCTACAGGTATCCGTGGATATGGTAAAAAGCTGATTCACAGTTGTGAGAAAAAAAGCCTGAGTCGAATGCCACACCCGCATTTCGCATACATGCGATGTTTGCAATTTTTTGGCTAAGAAGTTCAACCAGGTATTTATTAGAAACTGTTTTACGATGGGCTATATTTCCAATAACCATGAATTTTGTCTTATCAGGATTCAATTTGAGCATGTTTTGATTCATCCACACCTGGATTACTAATTACTAAAACAACATTTTTGAAGAACAATACGCGACTGAGTAAAATTTCTGCCATGAAAGATGTATGGATGTGTGTGTCATCCGCGAACAATTGCGACGTAGACAGCTCGCCATCGACTTTCAAAAGCTGAGAACGATCTGTTAAATAGTATCAAACACACTGTAGCACCATCTATGTCAAACCACTCAGCAACAATAGTTTTAAAAAAAGTTTAAAATAATAATTTAAACTGAACCCTTCTGACATATAAATCATTATCTACTAGAAAACCCATATAATCTTAGTGAGTTATTGCATTTTAAACATCGCCAGCAAACACTTAGATCCGTAGCTATTGCTGTATCCAGCACCACGGTGAAAAAATAGGGCTATTCATCTTTGGAGGTAGCTGCACCTCGTTTATGGAACAATTTACCTATTTACATACGAGAAGCCAAGTCAGTTAGCATATTTTGGAAATATTTAAAAACACACCTGTTCACATCACCACCTTAATCTGATCATCCACAGATTGTCACACGACACACTCGTTTACCAGGTACAGGTCCATCCGTTTATAAAAGGCCGCCCATTTAAAAACAACCGTGCGTTTCTAAGCACTCGCAGCGCACTTCCGCCGAGTGTTTATAAACAGCCGGGCATTTATAAACGGTCGGCCTTGTTCACTTGTATACTGCCATGCAAAGCCAAAAGGCAGTATCTTCTTAAAATTACGAATTATAGTGCATAACTTCATATATGAACTTGCAATATCAAGAAGCAGTTTAGTTAACTATATAATTATCTACATTTTTTTTATCTACGATTTTGTAACGTAAATTTCCGCAGAACTCACCCAGGAAATGAGATGAATGACTGAGCTCCTGGATTTTATCTCTGTTTTGTGCAATAAATTGTGTGTACAAAAAAGATGACACATAGAAAATGCAGTATGCATACAATTTGACCATCACTATATCGACCACCTATTTTTACCAATTAAACATCGTATTTCACAGATAGTGCTTCTAAAGTTCATTACTAGGTAGTTATGTGTTGTGTCAATTTATACAATATCCCAAATCAGGTATGATTAAGAGAAAATACATGCTATTATAGAATAAAATGTACAGTTAACCAGTCATATTGGCCGACCGTTTATAAACGCCCTGGTGTTTATAAACACGGGCTGGAAGTGCGCTGCAAGTGCGTATAAATGCACGGTTGTTTTTAAATGGGCGGCCATTTATAAACGGATGGACCCGTACCTGTTTACCGACAATGTATTTGAAAATTGAATACCGACTTTAGTATGCAGCGCCATTGGGTTTCATTCTTGTTGAGAGATACTGCCGCTATAAAACTCATCATATCATATCATATCACATCATAGTCAGATACTGTTCAATCACACTGTACACCATCATCTTGACACGCATCTTGGTCTGCCTCAGATGCCCAACAATCTCTAGATAAACTAAAACCTTGTAGAACCAACGTTTTGACTTAGATAATATAATCTAAATTAAAACTCAGCCCTGTTAAAACTGAATACTTCCTCATTGAATCAAAAAAGCAACGGAACAAAATGATGTCATATTTATGTGAACATCTTTCTGCTCGACCAGCATACCAAAATTAAATCAGTCATAAAGCTGGAAATCGCAATAGACAGTGACCTCAATTTTCGTCAACATATCTCCCATTAAGTGTGTATCAATAAGTCTTGCTTTCACCACCTACGCAGCCTTTGTCAAATTAAGAATAATCTCTCATTCGCCAAGACAATAGCAGGCTAGTTTATTGTAGTTTCTTATTCTCTGGTATTTTATTTTATGCACAGTCACTTATATGGCATTGATATCCAAAGAATCTGCTTACCTCTACAATTACTATTAGATGTAACACCAAGCCAAGCCTGTTCGACTAATGATAACCAACTTTTTTAAGCGCCTTAAAATTAACTTTGGACCCAAGGCCTCCTTGTGAATCTCTCTTCTGGCTTCTATATGAGAACTATTAAAATTACGACATTATTTTGTCAACTTTTAAAACATACACACCGTTTTGGTCAAGTCTTCTTCTCACAGATAACGAGTGACGTGGCCCTCAGATGATGACTTATGCTCAAACACTAGTAATCTAGCCCCTGTGAACTCGGGTCACCGAGAATTAGGATGCTATGGAAATTATTTTAATTGATTGATTGATTGACTTATTTATTGATATTCAACAGGAAGACAGTTTTTTGTTTAAGTTGCATAGAAATTTGGAAGAAGAGCGAATAGTTCATTTGACCTTGAAGGATTCGAACACAAATCGGTTAAAAGTTTTTTAAACGAGAAATTGTTTTAACTAATCTATGGCTGTTAAAAGTTTGATACCTGGCTGACATCCACGGATATCTGTAAAAATCAATGGATACCTAAATATTGTCCAAGGCTACCTGGCTAACATTCACGGATATACTCGACATGTTATATCTCGGTAGCCACGAATATCTGCTAATCATCCACGGATACCTGTAAAAATCCATGGATACCTGTATAATATCAATGGATACCTGAAAGACATCCACTATTACCTATCCAAAGTCCAGGGATATCTGGCTAACATCCACGGATAACAAGATAACATCCACGGATATCTGTGAAAATCCACGGATACCTGTAGAATTCCACGGATAGCTAGATAACATCCACGGATACCTGGCTGACAACCACGGATACCTGTAAAAATCAATGGATACCTAAATAATGTCCTAGGCTACCTGGCTAACATTCACGGATATACTCGACGTTTTATATCTAGGATGGACGTGGAGCCTGCATGTTGATTGCCAAAAAGTAGGCTACTGGGCTTTGTACATGATTAATACGCACATTAGAAAATACAACACAACACCCTGCTTCTAGGAGTGTATATGGCTAAAGGTCCCGAGAAAAACGAAATGGTTAGGACCTTAGGCCACTTTTATGCACATACAGGCTAAACTGGACCAGGATGGTGAGATGAATCAGATGCCCCTTGTCTCGAGACACAGGATTCGGACCGGTTTTAGGAGCCGATGGGGTTTTCTGTAAAACCGTCGAGACCGGGGAACGAAGCGCGAACTCTAGCGTGTCAGACAGTAGTGCTAACCACTGCGCTATGAGCCCTGCTCACTACATCAACAAACTGTAATTTATGTATGATTTGTATTCGTACGGTAAACTGGATGAGACATTATTAAATATTTACTTACTACTACTATGTGTGAATGCCAGTGTGGAGATTATGACAGTGGTTTAGTTCACCAACACAAGCCCGAAGGGCGCCGGCTAACCAATGCCATAATCTCAACCCCTTTATGATCCGAGTGACCTTTATGCATTTTCTCTCACGAATTTATAATAAACAACTTTCTTGAGCCACAAAGATCTTAGAATGTGAAGTTGCTTAAGCCAAAAGTGCGAGTGTGGGATTATCCACACTTGGTCTCCAGTAGGCCAATCACAGCTTGAGTGTGAGAATGCTTGTTCCACATCCATCAAAATAATTATACCAAGACTTAAAGTTCCTGTTTTCAAGTGTTGCCAAACGAAATTAAATATACCCCTCTCAATTTCTCGGAAGGGTTTTACGTACCAGACAGTGTTCCTATCACAACCCCGCAAGCACCTCTATGTTTTTTATATATCATACAAAGCAATTTTTTTGTATTATTTCAATTGGAAGATAAAAATATGTTTAAGCCATGATATTTTATGCAAACATTTTTTATGATTAATGTCGATTATTTTTTTGTGATTAATGTCGTTGATCTTACATTAACAAATTGTAAAGCACATCAATATTATATTCTTTGTGAGATAATAACTAATATGTTACTATGTTCGTTTTATGAGCGATTACAGGCTATTTATGCTATAAATTCGAATTCGTAGATTATGCTAACATTTTTGTATTTGACTGAATATGAAAGCTCATCCGTGTATGGAACTTGAATATTCATCCGTGGATGAAAGTTTATCCGTGGATTTGTAGTGCGTATTCATCCGTGGATGAAAGTTCATCCGTGGATGGAGAGTGCGTATTCATCCGTGGATTATTCCCAACCCGTGGATTGGATGACCTTATTCATCCGGGGATGATAATTCATCCGTGGATAGGAAGTCCTTATTCATCCGTGGATGTTCAACATCCGTGGATGCTGACAGGTTTTATCCACGGATAGATGACAAAATCCGTGGATTGTGAGTTTTCCATCCACGGATAACACTCTTTTTAAGTGTAAATATCTCCAGTAATAATGTTCACGATATAACTAAAATCAATCTGTGGAATCGTGGTATTAGCGCGATGAAGTAGATATATCGAGAGTTATGATCTGTGCCATAGCAGCTCTGTAATGGGGTACCCAAATATGGCCAGTCTTAGAGTCTGTAATTAATCTGGAGGCTGTTTAATAAGAAGTGATAAGAGCTCGCACCTACATTCAAATCAAGGACAGTTGATCGCTTGCATAGAAACAAAAAAATGATTTACATTTCACGGTATCTTACCGATGCAGACTCAGACTTCATTTATTTGACCATAAACTAAGAGTTCATGACCGAGATACTCCTACAAGGACGCTGGCGTGTGTGCCACCCAAATAAAAAGTACAAGATAATACAATTACAATGCATAAATTTAATATATTAGACATAATAATAGTATATAAGATTGATCATAAGTACCACCTTACCACACCCACCCCTCCCCTCAACACTATAAAGTGTTCTGTAGTGGGGTAGGGGGAGTGAGTAACTGATAAATCAAACAATTCATTATGTGATATTTAAATATCACATATTACAATAATGGTTTAATCATATACGTTTAAAGATAAACAATTTCTAATAATTAGGACATTGAATTATTTAACTTAAAAGGGAAGCAACTCTCTAGTTATAATGTGACTTAAATGACGGTAATGAGAACAATCAAAACCAAAGCAGGCAAACATAGCAATTTGGTGGAGTACATTGAATATAATATTTGTCGATGATTTTTTCTTTTACATATTTAACAAAGCCAGAAACACATGAGTAAATATTTTAAGAGCAATTATATGTGGTATTTTTTTTATTAACAACATGAATACTATGTGACAGCATACGTTTAGCAAATTCATGCTTTACTTTTATTGGACAAAATTTACTCTGCCTTCTAGTTTTGTAACAATGTTGTTTTCCCTCAAATTGAAGATTACAAAAATAATCAGGTAGATTTTTACTTGTCATATTATACTAAGATTTATTTTTTTGCATTTCAAAAATATTTCCACTTTAAAAAAATTTATTTTCTAAAATATACGTTTTTAAAACTAAATTTTTGCATGGTATGGGCAGTTGTGCATGGTACACATTCAGTACCCCATGAACTAATTGTTGATAAAGTGTTCAGACATAGTTAAACATACTAAGTAAATATCACACGATATGGCTTTTTCACCTGGTCACTAATTTTTATGCACCGGTTAAGTGTTGTGATAATCAACGGTCTAATCAGTAGGCATAATGAGATGAGAATCATAGCTTATTTATATTTATGATAAATGTTTGATTCTAGCCAAAAATAAATATTTTTAAATAAGTGTTATTATTGCCCATCATTGCCAATTTGGGCTAAAAAGCGTTATTGTCCAGCCTGGGTAAATATTAAAATTTAGGGAAGGAAATGAACATTGGGATGATAATCATAAGTTATATTTACTTATTGATAAATGTTTGATTCTAGCCTTCATATATATATATATTTTTCAATAATTTTAATTATCAGAATCAAATAATAAAATAGAATAAAAAAACATTATTGCCCAGCCTGTATTACCCCGGGTTTTTCCAACCCGGGCAAACCGGTTAATATTGCCATCACTGACCATAAATTCTCATTTCTGTAGCAGAATATAATGATCCAACGTATCGTAGGCCTTAGACAGGTCTACAATAATCCCACATGGCACATTCCCATCATCCATATTTTTAAAACCTTTTCAACAAATTCTAAGACAACAATTTCGGTAGAGTGCCCTTTTCTAAACCCGCATTGTCTGTGATAAAATAATGTATTACATTCAAAATAACTGTACAGTTGATTAAAGGTGATCTATCACCCCTTATATAGTATGAATAATTTTGTGACAAATAAATCAAAGTTGCAACAAGATGGGGCAGAAGTGTTTCCTTATATGGGGTGATTGGCTATCATGTGACCCTCTGAGAAGGTTACATTATAGCCGATCACCCCATATATGGACTTAATTATTCATACCATAGAAGGGGTGATAGATCACCTTTAAATATATTTTTTTTAAATACTTTCGATATAAAGGGCAATACTGAAATTGGTCTATAGTTATTGAATAAACAAGCCTCTCATTTTTTAAATTTGAGAAGTGAAGTAGATATACCATCATGACCATTGCTTTTTCTAGAACTTAATTTTTTTTTTAAATTATCTTTGTCATCACTCATCACTGACTTCATTAAAATTAAAAATTATACTTGGTCTGTTTTGTAGTTAGTCCATATAGTTTTTTGTTGTGTGGGGTAGTGATTTTTCCAACAAGTTTTTTCCAATGTCAGTGAAAAAATGGTTAAATTGGTTAGCAATATTTTGTTTACCAGACCATGCATTTTTATCACATTTGAAAATGTCGGGTAATTTTCTTTTCCTCTTTCTTATTTGTAGGATATCATTTATTGCTGACCATGTCATTTTTATATCACTTTTATACTTGTTAAACAAAGAATTGTGATATTTCTTTTTTGCTAATCTTATATCTTTTCTAAGAAGTTTATTATATGTTTGTTAATGTATTTTTAAATTTGCATACACTTTTGAATTATATAATGCAGCATGGAATGTTTTGTGAAGATTATTCCTAAACTGGATTGATTTCAATATACCTGTGGTAACCCCTGCATATTTCGTATGTTTATATATAATAAATTTATTGGAAGGTTTAGTTAGAAAATGTTTCTCTTGTTGACATTAATATACATTATAATTTAGATTAGGATCTGCATCGGTACATCGGTACTTAACAATTTTGTAATTTAAATGTTCTTGCAAATAAATGAAGAGTCCACCTTTGGAAGAAGCAGATTTTCCTTTTGAAATACAATGAATCCCCTTCAAAAGAAATAGAGAGAGATCATCGTTATCACTGAGCCAACTTTCCTGAATGCAAATAGCATTCATAAAAAAAATCCTTTGCTAGTTCATTTACGTATATTTGTATTTCATCGAATTTAGAATTAATGCTCACTATATTAGTGCTATAATGTAAAACCTTCTGAATATTGAAGGATGTTAGATTTAAACATATGCATATCGAAGTACGAAGACTAATGTGTGGGCTATAATCAGATGATAGGTTGCGAACATCAATATCCTCAGAATCTTCATCAAAAATGTCACACAGCGAGTTACTTTCAATATATCAATAATTTCTTAATAAAATATTATTCAACATGATACAGTTGATACAAAATAACAACAATTTTTATATACATGTGATTAGGAATACCGAGAAGTTTTAACACATAATTTATATGAAATTACAATCTAATACAATATTGTGTGATATAACACAAAGGAGTCTGAAACATGAGAAATCCAAACAACATTGTGTGTACGGAACGTTTGAGGATACTGCAAGCTATGTCGATATAGTATCTTTGTACCTATGTTTCTATAAATATTTTTTTAATGATTTATATTTCATGGAAAGGAAAGTTAATTATTTTAAAGTGTATTCTCATAGTCGAGCTTTATTGATTTAAAGTTGCTTTCTAGTGATGACTAAATTCTTATCTATCACCTTGTCTGCTATTAGAATTCAATAATAAATCGATTTTTAGCAACCAATGCTGGTTTGAGGTTTATCTACCGTCTGCGACGCTGGCCCAGATTAAAACCTAGAGATTAAAGGTTGTGAGTGCTCTATGTTTAATACCACACCATACAGAAACAAATCGAATATTATCATTTTTTTATAGAGATGGAATTATATATCATATTTGACTTTTATTTATGTTATCATAATAATACTTCATTTTACTACTCACCCCTCACATGCAACAGGAAAAGCACGGCGCAAAACCCCAAAAGATATATTTTGATGGGCATCTTGACGTGCATGTCTGTTCACAACTGAGCTCTCAGACCTCTCTGGGAGTCCCTCAGTGACTGTCACGTCCCCCACAGCTTCATGCAGCCATGTTCAACTCTTCATCATTTTGGTTAAGTGGTAGTAAATCAACATTCTCTCGAGTATCTAGGTGTACCATAGCTAAAGTAATAAAACAATCACTACGATTTTGGCAACGTGCAATGTGCAGCACTCAAACATAAGTTTTGTGGAATGGACGACAAACTTTTCACTGAATTTTGTCATTGAATTCACAGGTTTTGCATTAACATACGGGAACAATTCCAATTATAAATGAAGAAAAACTCTTGTGCTTCGTATCGTTCGTGTCCCATCTGGTGCATACATTAATTTTACCTTTCATTTCGGGAAACACGTTGAGGCGTTCTTCACACCTGTAATCATAGAATCTGGTAATATTGACCGAAATTTATCAAATGCCAGATCTCAAATAAACACTACATTGTGAATATGATGATGTTCAGTTTAAGATATGGTCTTAGTTCACTTACCCCAAGCGTTATAGCATTTAATCTTAAGACTGATGAAAACATGCCTGTCGCCGAATTATGTCGAATATATCTTGAAACGTGTAGATAAATAATTGTTTAATAACATTAGAATGTCCACAAAGAAACTTACCCATAAACACAAAACATTTGTATAACATTTATACAATGTCGACACAACGTCTTCGACGTTGGTTAAACATTATATAAATATTATACAAATGTTTTGTTTTTGCTGGATATACATGCCTCGGCCCTCTGGTTTATTTATCGCAGTACATGTAGATGTTTTATTAGATATGCTTCAATGATGACATAATGCTACACATCTAGCTCTGAATTTCTCCAATTTCAATTGTATTTAGTTTCTGCAATGTATGTTGATTTAAAGCAACAGTAGGCCCCTGCGTATTTCATTTTATGACATTAATTACATGTTTTACAACTTAATTTGACTGGTTGCTACAATTTGTGTTCATCTAGTAATGATTTATCACGTTTTTCAATTATTTACAATATAACTTTATTTTTCTACCAAAATTGAAAGTACGGAAGTGTCCCAAATAGCTCCACCTGCAAATAGTCGATTTATACATGAGCGGTGATTCTTGTTATGTTGTTTGCACAGTGGATGATGACTTGCCAGGCGCACAGCCATGATTATAAGATATACTGAGCCTATATGGGAATAATTCTTGCCAGACATCAGAGACATTGAACCAACATTAAACCGGCGGAATCTCAACCTCTCGTGTTTACCGCGACAGTCACCTGGGCCCGTATTCTCGTACAAGTTACGATATATCGTAGGCTTCTGATTGGTCGAGATGGCCATCTCGACCAATCAGAAGCCTACGATATATCGTAACTTGTACGAGAATACGGCCCCTGGTCACGAATCACATTTTCTACGAGTCATGAATATGTTAAGCGTGTTATCCGATAAGTGTGTACGTGCATATGGATTACGTCATTCTTCCTGGATGTCAAAAGATATGACATGTCAAGATACATGGGGCCAATCCCACTCAAACTTTTAAAATCAACCCCCACACTGCCACCAAGCACGTATATTGTCGTTTTTATTCCTTTTCATTAGCAGATCAAATCAGTGATACTGGGTGCTTGGACATCAAAATTTGCAATGTTCGTGATGATTAACAAATATCAGTAGTTTTCACCCTCTTGAAGTTGTGGGTCGCGGTAGCGAGAAAGAACTTCAAGTGGGTGAAAATTTAAATTCAATACCTTAGCGCTTTGAAGGTTAAGATTATCGACACTTTGTCTCATTCTCATTAGTATTTCTGGAATAAAATTATGCTGGTAACTGCACGATATACAAAGATCAGAGACACAAAGCTATATGCTATAACCATGCATTTTTTCTTTTTCAAAAAATGTCAGCAACTATAATTTGGTTTTGATTATTCATAGACATTTGATTTTGTCATGAATGAATTTCATCGACGGCTATCTTGGATTTTTCCGTATTCACCATTTAAGAATGCCCTAATGATAAATGGTTTCGTTGGATTCGTTGACCCTGACATAAGTGTAGGCAGCAAAAGTATGACTCTCTCAATTAGGACTGGAGATATCGGTCAAAATAGATTTTCATGGCGGCCATTTTAAAAAAATGACAGAAAACCCATATCGCTCCACAACTTTTTCCTGCTAATATCGCTCATATCATTTCTAGAAATCTCCGAAACAAAATGGTACTCAGGGGGGGGGGGGGTGCACGGTGACCAATTCTGACCCACAGATTATCTAGCTCGTGCCATTAGATCGAGCCACAAAATCAACCACGGTTAAATAATTTAAATTTTCACCCACTTGAATTTGTTTCTCCCTACCGCGACCCACAACTTGAAATGGGTGAAATTTACCCATATTTAATACTAAACATTTACAAACCTTGGTGTTTAGACGCTCATTTCGCTACCAATAACAGTGATTTGATCGGCTAATAAAATAAATTTAAAGAGTTATCGGTTTAACCCTTTCACCAATGAAGCCCGTTTTTATGTGCTGAATGCTATGGCATTCAGCACATAAAAACGGGCTTCAGTGGTGAAAGGGTTAAAGGTTGATAGGTGATCACGTTAACGGCTGCCTCGCCAGCTCACACAAACAGGGAGTGAAAATATTCAGACTATACAGCCCAGATACATGCTTAGCTTTTAAATGAACTTGGGTGTTTGATATGATAAGATAAAAGAATATGCATGTCATGTTAATCATGTTAAAGGGTCAAATGACATAACAACGGAAAGGTGGATGGTTAGTATCGAGCAATATTTTATAAATTAGCTATTAAAATATTATTTGTTCAAAATAAATATCTCTGCATACAGCTACTCTTCAGTCCAACAAATTAATATTACTATTTTTCTGAACTCAGAGATGTATACAAGTAAAATAAAGATTTTTTTCAACCATTTTAAGGTGGAGATCGTGGAATTCAAATCCCTGTGACGTTACGTGAAGCACTAATGCATACAATATCCTGCCCTGCGAGCTGTCCCCCTGGGAGGAGTAGAACATATATATAACCTGATAACCGTGACGAGGTGACATCCACGTCTTCCAAAGCTCTGCAGTGCTCTGCAAGGGCAAAAGCCAGTATCAGCTCACTGCCTTTTGATTTTGCATGGACCACGCCACCCATACCAGCAAACACAACACATTAAAACAATGCTGGATTACCATTGGCCCATTTTATCTTTAACATATTTAAAATGTAGTATACTTAATGTGCTAATAAAAACATGAAAACCCGAATATATGCGGCACCGGCAGTTAAAGGGTTAATGTGTCGTGTTTGCGGGGATATGTGAAGTGATATCAGGCCAAAAAACACGATACGTTCAACCAATTGAGGTAGCAATAAACGATAAAGATAACAGTAAACCTCGATTGGTTTAATGTCCCCCAAATCAATGGTCAATTAAAATAGAATAGCTCACTGATCTAAGCTAATCACGTTCATGTCCGTTTTAGCCTTTCGACTAAAACTGTAAATATCCAAGAATGTTCACCCACATGAAGTTATGGGTCGCGGTAGTGTATCAGGTTAACTAGACATTAACCCTTTAACCGCCGGTGTCGCATATATTCGGGTTTTCATTTTTTATTAGCACATTAAGTGCCACTTTTTAAACATATTAAAAAAATTAAATCAGCAATTTTAAAATCATCTAAAAATCATCTAAAAACGGTGATTTTATTTTTGCTTCTTAATATGACCATATGATGTAAACATGTCCATAGACTAGAACTGGAAAAGTTGTTTAATTTTTCTGTTGCGCATTCACCAGCTAGGCTAGATATAGAGACGAAATTCCTGATTTTTAATTATTGACAAACATGGCAAAAAGTAGAAATATGGGAATTTTGTCTCTATATCTAGTCTAACTGGTGAATGCGCAGCAGAAAAATCAAAAAACGTTTGCAGTTCTAGTCTATGGACATGTTTACATCATATGGTCATATTAAGAAGCCAAAATAAAATCACCGACTTTGTGAGGATTTTAGCCTGGGCCAGTCACTTTAAATTCTACTTGTGTTCTTTTGGCCAGTTAAGTGTTTTCATCAATTTATTTGTAGACCTACAGTTGTACCAATGTCGATAAACTGTTAATATCGCTTGGAGCTGGCATTCCAGAATAATTACCATTTTGAAATGAATACAGATTACTAACGTTACTTAATTGTTACTTCTGGCAATTAGAATTGTTATGATTTATTTGAGATCCAATTATGTGAATTTGAAATAAGCTTAAATGCGTTTGCAAACTGACAAGTGTTTCAAATATTACATTTTGACACAGCCATGTCGCTGCTATTTCAAGTGTTATCGACCAGGCCTAATTATGATTGATTTTTGACTCCACACGGTATTTGTCCAAACGTTAGGTTTTATTTTTGTATCAGTGCTATATCCTATAGTTTTTTGTGAGTGATGCCAGGTAACAAGATATCATGTTGAATTAGTCATAATTGCTATATCAAAGAATTATTAATAGATTCGCTTAGTCGTGAAAAATAACGTCCGCTTTAACTGCCCTTTTTTAAATCACGCCTAATTGAATTATATTATTAAATAACGTCTAATTAGATAATATTTTAATGCGAGTTATTTCTTTCATTTATTTCTCCTGGCGCATACATTGTCTGCAAAATTATTGTGATTTCATTAGAAAAAATCCATCGCGCTTACTGCACTCGCCTCTAATTTTGTGTATGTCCCCTTAATCATTTTGGTCATACAACCTTTTTACATCACAGTTTTAGTCTGAAGATGGTGCTTTGTTTATATATCGGCCATCTCAATAGTAGATCTATAATATACATGTATTAGCCAAATCCGGATTTCATCATTTTATTTTCATCTTCACCAAGTTATGACAATGGTTTTAAATAATTAGGTAATTTGTATCTTTCTTCTGAGTGAGGTCAAGGCTCATCTGAGTTATCAGGTAGACTCAGAGGATATTGCGTGGACTTTTGCTGTGAAAAAACGGCGGGTCATGATTTACACTTCTGTGGTTCACCAGCATTCGCCATTATCATGATTATCGCGTCGGCATGTGGCAATCGGAATGACCTAAGGGTGACAAGTCACTCGTGTGAGGGTTGGCCACAGATGTCATGTGCTCAGCATAAACTGAGCTGAGCTTCAAATGTGATTGCCTGGTCGACAGCAGGTCAGTCTCTGGTCAACCAAATTTCTCAGCGTCATGGGGGTATTACGAACATGTACATAGGTTTATATTGCCGTGACATTCGTGTGCGGTCATGTCCACTTTGTGACTTGTAGTTCTCACATAATTTCACTGAGCTTGTATCTTCATAACATAGGAGCTTCAAAAACATCCAGATTTTTTAGTTTAATAATCATATCTGTTTTCGTAAGACGAAGCTTAGTTGACAGTTCACATCCACAACTTCAAAGGACCTGAAAAAAATTTGATTTGTGAAACTTAGACCACCTATTATTTCAATAGCACAGATTAAAAACTGGTGACAGAGGTGCTCATATTAAGACACAGACAGATCAGTTCAAGAACAGATCAGACAGCACAATTGTTCAATGTTAATAATATATACTTTAAGGTAAACAATGCATAAGATTGTGTTTTTAACCAGTTGGCATTTGATGACAGTGGTCATAGTGACTAGTCTAGCATTCGTTCTTACATTCTGCATGCTGGTTGTAAATGAATATCCAGCGAAGTATGCCAAAGAAGAATTAAAATCATATCATGAAATACAGTTCTGCAAAAGGTTGATTACAACTGCAAAATCCAAGCAGATGCAACAGAAAGATAACGGGGGTGCTGTGTATAATATATTGACTCTAAATAACATATCTAAGGATGAAGTAATGACGCACAATAGATGGGGTGGTGTATTGTGTGAAGATAGCCCCCGTAGCAGATGCCCCGTTTGTTCGCCTCCAGTGTATATGACTCCGCCTGGACCTCTCACAGCCATGGCTAGTTATCCGGGATCAGGAAACACATGGGTGCGACATCTACTACAACAAGCTTCAGGCGAGTAAACACTTTATTTAAAAAAATAATCATGCTTAAAATAAAGGGAGATAAGCGATAGATTATAAATTATCAAACTTATAGCGATATAAATGAAACACCTTGTGTTGTTACATGATCACGGCCATATTTCCGTACAAGCTACGATATATCGTAGGCTTCGGATTGGTCGAGATGTCAATCTCGACTAATCATAACTTGTACGAGAATACCGGGCCATAAACCCCTTGTCATTACACCATTAATAATCACAAATCTTTTGTGTCCACATTTTAGATGATTACATACCTACTGTTATAATATTGTAGATTGATAATCAACCACAAAACTTATGTCTTTGCATAAGCTGATCAACTAAAAAAAATAGCACTCGTATTCTGTCGTTACTTTATAGAGGATTATATTATACTATTGTAATCACACTATAAACTGATTAATAATGTCACAAACCTTCTCGCTTTACATTATGCATGATTATACATCTCCTGTCATCACACTATAAACTGATGAACAATATCACAAACCTTCTGTCGTCACATTATACATGATTATACATCTCATGTGATCACACTATAAACTGATGAACAATATCACAAACCTTCTGTCGTCACATTATACATGACTATACATCTCATGTCATCACACTATAAACTGATAAACAATATGATAAGATTTCTGTCTTTACATTATATAAGATTACACATATCATGTCATCACCCTATAAACTGATAAACATATCACAAACCTTCTGTCTCTACATTATACATGATTAAACTCCTGTGATCACACTATAAACTGATTAACAATATTGTTAGTTCTCTTTTTTATGGTACTTGGGAAACTAAATAAGATATATTTAACATGGGATCGTTTATCTTACGAGGAGCCACTCAGGCCGCACCATTTGCCTTTTTCTCCCCGCGTCACATTCTAGGCCAATCACCCGAGGGCTGCGTCCCTACATACAGCCTCCCTGCCATTGTCAGTACGGTATTGGTACATGTACAACGGAGAAACTTAAGCCAAGCTCTAATTGATTGCCTGAATGTTAGCATTGTATACTCTACTTATCCTTCCACGATTTCGAACTTTAACAATATCCCAAACCTTCTGTCTTCACAATATAGATGATTATGCATATCTTGTGATCACACAATAAACTGATGAACAATATTACAAACCTTCTGTTGTCACATTATACATGATTATACATCTCATGTGATCACACTTTAAACTGATGAACAATATCAGAAACCTTCTCTCTTTACATTATACATGATTATACATCTCCTGTCATCACACTATAAACTGATGAACAATATCACAAACCTTCTCTCTTTACATTATGCATGATTATACATCTCCTGTGATCACACTCTAAACTGATGAACAATATCACAAACCTTCTCTCTTTACATTATGCATGATTATACATCTCCTGTCATCACACTATAAACTGATTAACAATAACACAAACCTTCTCTCTTTACATTATGCATGATTGTGCATCTCATGTGATCACACTATAAACTGATGAACAATATCACAAACCTTCTGTCGTCACATTATACATGACTATACATCTCATGTGATCACACTATAAACTGATGAACAATATCACAAACCTTCTGTCGTCACATTATACATGATTATACATCTCATGTGATCACACTATAAACTGATAAACAATATGATAAGACTTTTGTCTTTACATTATATATGATTACACATATCATGTCATCACACTATAAACTGATAAAACATATCACAAACCTTCTGTAGTTATATTACATACGATTACACATATCATATCATCACAATATAAACTGACAAACAATATCACACACCTCCTGTCTTTACATTATACATGATAACACATATCTTGTCATCACAGTATAAGCAAACACAAACCTTATATCTTCACACCATAAATTAGTTATAATTTGCCTTGAAGGATGTGCCTTCGCCAGAATTACAGAGTAGAAAATATTTCCATCACATAACTTATGTTGAATAAATTAATATCCATTGTTGTTTTAAATGGACGTAGATTAGACAAATATACATACTCACTCTAAATTGTACATGTTTAAGTGGTATTTCAAATAACTGCTTTATTGTCACGGGTCATTGCAACAATTCATTTTTTTAAGGGTATTTAAAGACGTGCTTTAGCCACGAGTTCCGCTAACCCTACCGCTGCTTCAACCATATACACATGTATGTTTTCAAACAGCTTTCAAACCAAATTCAATTTCATCGAAATTTATAAAATGTGTTGTGGTAGATAGTCAGTGGATGTTAGGCATATTACTGGATATTGCCTGGAGATATAGTTGTGTGACGTTTATGTATATTTGAGTGGTACATGTATTTCGAAACGCGCGCTGTTCCATTGTGTTTGTGTTTCATAGGTGTGTTTTAGCGATTCGTCCGTTAACCCTTCTGCTCCGTATAGTTTTCAAACAGCTTTCAAACCAAATACAATTTTATTGACAATTATGAAGGGGTTTGTAATAGATGCTCAGTTTGTGAAATGATCACAATTTGCTGCAAGTCAATTTTTCGTAAATACAAATATTTTTGTGATTTTAAGCTGGAAATTTCGCAAATAAATAAAAAATAGAAACAAACATTTGAGCACCACAATGATTATCTACACATGTGGCCACGTCATTTAGCGTATTTCAAACAGTATGCCAATGGTAGCCTACTACTATGTGGAATGGTGTGTTTGTTTAGTCCTTTCAGCGCGGGAACCGACGTGAATCTGACGTCTATCGTCTAATGTCGCTCCCCGTACTGAAATAGTAAAATATTTATAATGGCCATAGACCCATAACTTAGGTATTCAAATGAAACGGAAAAATCTAATCTAAAAAACTTAAATTAAAAAAACAAAACATTTTGGTGTCCATGGCGTATTTACTTTTTTTACCAGGTTATTTGACTGGATCTGTGTATTACACCAAGTATCTCAAGGCTGGATGTTTTCCTGGTGAATCTATTCAAACATGAGAAGTGATAGCTATAAAAACACACAGGTTTGGACCAAGATGCCAGTTTCTGTACGACAGAGCCATTTTGCTGATGCGCCAGCCTACTGGGAGTATACTGTCTGAGGTGAACCGTCAGCTGTCCGAGAAAAAACAAACTGGCAAGGCTGATCCAAGAATATTCAATCACCCTGGCAAGTTTTAAAAAGTTTTATTGACCTTTCACATGCATGTCAATTTTGACATACTAGTATTTGTCTAGGCGGCGCGAATCGGTTATATATTCGGTTGTCATTATTATCCCACGAATTTGAACAGTTTGGGTCATATGTGTGCAGATATCGGCAGCAGCAGGAGTCGAACCCGGTACGCCCAGGCTCCGAGTCAACCACCCTACCAATGAGTTATCCTGGCGCCACAATTATATATCGATTGACCCTTCAAATGTAGCGGAGAGAGCTATTTGTTTGACTTTTTTAATGATTTCAAATTAAAAAAACCTTTCTTATCCATGTTTCATACATGGTCTACACAAATAATTCAGCGATGTAAGGGTTATTATAAGGTCCCGAATATTTCAGTGTGAATGTTATAGCCCTGGTTTAGTACGGGCTTAGTACGAGCTAGTGTCGTAACACCGGTAATAACACCAGTACAACCCGACTGACCTTTGTACATTTCTCCCACGAAATTATCACAAATGAATGGTCACCTAAAGTCTGAAGCCACGTACTGCCGCGCAAAGCCAAAAGGCAGTATCTGCTTACTTTTCGAGTATGAAGGGGTCTTGTTAAGTTAAAAAAATCAAAAAATCTGAGAAAAACTCGGATTGGCCAGACAACCCCCTATCGGACCCCCTATCCATTTGTTTTAAACATGTACAGAAAAAATAAAGAGCAGAAAAACATAAATCTGAGGTGGGGCTTGACCCACCCACCCACAAAATACCAAAGTGGATACTGCCTTTTTTTAGGGTAGCAGACAGACAGACAGACAGACAGACAGACAGACAGACAGACAGACAGACAGACAGACAGACAGACAGACAGACAGACAGACAGACAGACAGACAGACAGACGGACGGACGGACGGACGGACGGACGGACGGACGGACGGACGGACGGACGGACGGACGGACGGACGGACGGACGGACAGACAGACAGACAGACAGACAGACAGACAGACAGACAGACAGAAAGACAGACAAACAGACAGACAGACAGACAGACAGACAGACAGACAGACAGACAGACAGACAAGGGGTAGCATAGATCTGAACATATGATGTTCCGTGAATCGAGAGTGTTAATGTGTTGTAGTTGGTCAAATGAAATGAAATGAAAAAAATGAAATGAATCGGGCTTTATGCCACCTTTGTGCACATACAGGCTAAACTGGGCCAGGAGAACCTCCTGAGGATGGTGAGATGATTAAGATGACACTGTCCTCCAGACACAGGATTCGAAATTTGAGCCCTGGCGGTCTGACGCCGAGCACGCTACCTCTCGTTCACGGAGGCTCCCCACAATACTAACTTTCACACGTGGATGTGGAAGAAACAATTTTGTTTCTTTCAAACCGCCGAAACCGGGAACCGAACCCCGGACTCTGGCGTGAAAGGCAGCGGTGCTAACCACTACCCTAGGGCCAAAGGTATTATCAAATAAACGGCTAGCTGTTAAAGAAAGATAACATACCCATTTGTAGGAGATATGACATAACAAATGTTCAAGATCGATAGTATAATAATTACTTTCACTATGCAGTGTAAAATTTCAATTCTGGTACCAAACCTTGTCACTTCTGTTACAGCTATGTCACTTCTGTTAAACGAACCATTTTATTATCTAATAAAAATATATTTATTTTTTAACATTATGCTTAAGACAAACGTTTTTTTTTAATTTGAAATCATAATAGATGTCTTGGAGAGTTTTTTTCGCTTTATTTGAATACCTATGTCATGGGTCTACGGCCTTTAGAAATATTTTAATTCTTTCAGTGCGTGGACCGTCTTTATACGTCAGAATATGACGTCTACAGATATCAAGACTCGGACGTATATAGACGGTCCCCGCGCTGAAAGAGTTAAGCTTGTATTTATAAAGCCGTGAAACACACATAATATAGACTATCAAACTGTTGGTGAAAAATCCCATAGAAATTTTTTGATTCACCTTTATTATTATTTTTCGGGATTCCAAAAAAATGCATTAAGTAGAGAATTACCCATATGGGCTCATAATAGATATGTATCTGGAAATTGTAAAAACTATTATTAGCTGAACGATGCAATACAACCCAGTTCTAATGATTTGTGTACTACTTCAATTTTGTGTGTTACTTTATAATTTTTACCGCATGTTTTATGAAATGTCGTAATTGATGAGAGGGCATATATACTGTCATGCGATAGCTTGTACTATTTGTCATTTTGTATGTCATTATTCGTCCGTATACGCTTTTTTACATATATTGTACATAAGATATTGTATTTAATATGTTCATTATTATTTATGAGTATTACCATGATCAATGGATCAATATAAAAAATGTCTTGCGCTGCACTACTGCAGAATAATGCTACTTTTAGCTGGTTAATCTACATCCTAATCATGTGTATTCTAATCCATCCAGGTGATATCTCTCTGTTTTTAAAACCCGTTTTCAAAGTGATCGGTATCCTGCATAATACTGTAGATCTGGTAATATTCGCGAGGTTTTAATTTTCGCGAATTTCGCGAGGAGGACAAATTCGCGAATTCTAGAATCTCGCAAAAATTATTATTATAATAGCGCCACTAAGGACAAATCAAAATTCGTAAATTTTAAACTTCGTGAAAAGTTCCAAAATATGAAATTCGCGAAAATTTAAACACAGAAAAATTACCAGATCTACAGTATATTCATTGCGTGATCTCAGTAACAATTGTAGTTTATTGAAGTGTAGAAAGAATAATATCTTTATACTGCCATACAAAGCCAAAAAAGTAATTGCTACTGTTTTTTGTCTTTAAACGGCAGAAATAATTAGCGCGATCCTCGGCGTCTAAATGCAGGTCTACAGCGCTTTCGCGCTAAGGATGAACCCACTACCATAAACTGTTTCTAAAATATGCAATAACAAATGTCATGTAACTGTTAAAATTGTTGAATAGCTTACATTTACCGTACATAGAATACATCGTTTTTGGTGGTTGTTCTCTGCGACTAACACACGTAAATAATGGGTATTGGTGATGTGTTTGATGGCGTATAATAATGTTTCTTCAAGCATTTTTCGGACAGTGTCAGTCCCCGGGCTGTTAGGTTTAATTCAGCTTATTTTTGTGTTTAAGCCTGGCCGAGGATAGTTAAGGATATGACAGATATCTGGAGAGATTTCAACTGCTACTGGTTGCACGAGTTCCCCGGGGACGTACTTCTTGTTCATTATGAAAGCCTGAAAGACGACTTGCCAGCTCAGCTGAAACGTATGCTGACGTTTCTAAATGTGACCGTCTCAGAAGCAAAACTCGCATGTGCTTTACAGCTCTCAGAAGGAGCGTATCACCGAGCACACAGTCACAATGATAAACAGATGGAGGTGTTTACAGACGCCATGATCAGGGACATGAATATAGCTATTAATTCCTAAAAATCAAATAAAGTGAATTGCTATTGACTCACTTTTCCCCTTACAATGTTTGTGAATTTACCATTGTCATCCTCATCCACTACAAGCCGCGAATTGCTGTCGCAATTCTCGACTTGTAGTGGATGAAGATGATTTGATGTGATTTAAAAATTAAAGCAAATTGCTATGTATACAGGGATGTAAAATGATGCTTTAATGCATCGTGAGGGTTTAAAGGGTTAAACTATGGGGACCAAAGAGTTTTTTTCAAACTCACACCATTCTCAAGGACACATACCATTCTCGGCCGTCGGAGGAGAGGAAGAGATGCAACATAAATCATTCTGGTTGTTTGAACAAGTATCTGAATCTGTCATAGAGGAAACTGAGGGTGTTAAATTGCCATATTTGAATCATTCTGTTTATTTGAACAAGTACCTGAATCTGTCATAGAGGATACAGGTGCATTAATCCCTATACTCCCCAACGATAAGAAATCGTGTACGTCCGAATAAGGACGCACACCATTCCCGGCCGTCGGAGGAGAGGAAGAGATGCAACACAAATCATTCTGGTTATCTGAACAAGTATTTGAATCTGTCATTTTTGCCTCCTTGTCCTTCCAAGGTAATGCCCCTGAATAACGCTTGTTTTCGTCAGTCCTAATAGATGATTTACCCTCTATGACTGATTCCACTGAATCGGTCATAGAGGATACAGGTGCATCAATTCCTCTACTCCCCAACGACCAGAAATCATGTACGTCCGAATGGGGACGTATACCATTCCCGGCCGTCAGAGGAGAGGAAGAGATGCAACACAAATCATTCCGGTTATTTTAAGTACCTCAATCTGTCATAGACGATACAGGTGCATTAACCTCTATACTCTCCAATGACCAGAAATCGTCAACGTCTCCACACGAACCACCATTCCCGGCCGTATGAGGAGAGGAAGAGATGCACGGAGGGTGTTACATTTGACATATTCGAGGTACTATAATTGGTGAAAGAAGCACCTTAAATAATATAACCTGACTTATAATTCTTGGCGACAAACCCACATGACAATCTGATAAAGTCTGGTTGAATTATATCCCAATAATGGTAAAGACCAATCAATATATTTATTTCTATGCCTGCACCTGCATTTAAATATGACACGACCAATTGTGTAAGTTCTTTAATTACATCACTCGACAGTTTTGATTTGAAAATTTTAGAACTAATCGTTTTAACACCTAAGCATTGTACCTGAACAGATTATGACAAATTTACTTCATGCAGGTTTTTCAGTCTACTTTGGGTAACATTACTACTACCGAACGACCCGTAGGTCAGTTTTGCTATGGCGATATGGTTTGTTTCAAGTTTGTCAAGCACTAAATTTAGAATGAAGCTACAATCACTGTCGCTATCTAATAAAATATTAAAGTCTTCCACTTCTCCACTCTTTGTCGTTAATATGATCGATATCGTTTGTAAAAGGATGGTGGTGTTATTATTTTCCGACGATATAGTAAAATTACCCTTTTCATTTCAACGTGAGCTTGCTTTTATTATTCAATGTGTGTTACTTTTATTGCTTGGGTCGGAGGAACCATAAATGAGACTTAAGGCTTTAACTTTAAGTGATTTTATAATGACGATTTCTATTCAAATTCTAGACATGATTGTTAAACTTGGTCACTATCGCCACCTGATGAATGGTCTTTGATCTAACGCTATGGAAGTGTGATGACGTCATCATAAAGGTTCTTTCTCTTAACATTTTGTTGGACAGCTTTGGAAGTAAAATTATCATTTACTCAATCAAAAACACCCAACTCCCACCCTTGCTTTCAGCATGTTATATTTGTTGTTCTGTTACGATAAAACTTAGTTTTCATTTATGCTTGGTGGTTGGACTTTGCCATTAGGGGCGTTCTGCTGCAGCACAGGTTCCCATCTAGTCCGTAATAATAGACTCTGTGTGCAACATAGAGTCTGTAGTCATTGCAATCCGTAAAATTGTGCCCCAAAAAACCGTTGCGCAGACGATCGATTGCGCAATAAATAAATACGTCCCAGTTTAATTATTTGCCATACTCATTAGATGATAGTCCTTGAACAGGGTAATCTCACATTTTCTCACAAAATCGGCCGAATCAGTATTTATTTCCGGGTACATACTGGTGAAATTCACTGGTCACCCGCATTCCGTTGCTTATAGGGGCCGGTACACGTCACTACAGGAATACCTCAATTACCCTCAGCTAAACGTTAGAAGAAAAATCAGTCTCTTTCTGATAAGTGAACCAGCAAAAATTATCCGAAATAGGCTCGTTTTTTATCAAGGAGGGTAATCGCTATAATTTATTGTAAAATTGTTACTAATATGCCGAAATACCGCTGTGGATGAACACGCTTAGATTGTTCGGACACACAGACGTGTCCGTGGGATTCAGGCATTTGCAGTGTATATATTAATGTGTGGCCATGTAGGATACGACGCTGCATTTGGAATAGTGGGGGAGCTAAAGCTGGAGAAAATGGTCTAATTGTTAACCTCGTTATTAAAGTAGATGTACACATCAAAATATCTGGTTTCAATACAATATTACCACAAAGGATTATAGCTATAATAGCTGTTGACCAAAGAACTATATCAATGGAATGCTAGCTTTGACCGTTTCCGTGGGATTTCTGTACATCGATCTCCCGTCCAAGCAGACAGCGCCAGTCGGGTGATTGGCTACTTCCGGTTTCACTGCTTACACTGACAATACGTTGTATTTTCATCATGGATGCTGCATGTTTTAGCCCTGAAATTCATCTTTCTGATATATTTGAGGTATGTAATTTGATGTATAATATTATTTTATTTACCATATTACAATTTTAATTAATTATGTTTCCAATATTAGCGATATTGCCTCGAATTAGCCATGTTTGTACACACTCCCGTACATCGCCGCCCACGACGCCGTCGACGGTCAGTCAGTCATGCCAGTAGGCCGGTAGGCACAGCCTTAACTCAAACCGTGTCCGCCTCGCTGGGACCGGGGGTCTTACCTACATAACCTAGCCTCCTACCTATGCCTATTAAAATCCTGGATCCGCCCCTGCACTGTAGTTGAATATCAAACTCGCCGGCTGACGCGATATTGTGAGTTGACAGCTTCACAGCTTTGACAGCTACTGCACTGTGTTTGTAACTGTGTAGTCTAGAAGTCTGTCCGACGGTGACAGTGGAGCCTGTGAAGGATAGGGCATAGCCATGGCCTAGTCCAAAATGAAAGTTAGCTTTTCGGACTGCAGTCAGTCAATTCTCAAGCAATTTTCATGAATTTTTGTAAACCCTATTTTCTAGTCATTTGGCATTGATCTTAAAATTTATTTTTTTTTAGATGCAAATTCAAAAAAAATGTGAGAAGGCCCCCAGATGCCGCGAAAATCCCCCTTCCTTTAAACCCTGGATGCGCGCCTGAATTCCCATGCCTTCTGCGGGCATCCCGGCAACGCTGTGATTTTTTTTATACCTGGTCTTGGGATGCATTCCGAGAGCAGGATTTATTATTATTTATTTATTATTATAGGCCCCCTATAGTATATTCAAATAAACAAGTCAGAATCAGAAAACATGATAAAAGAAAAACTACATTGTGTCAAGGATCTGTTTTCTTCCACTGCTGTCTAGTTCAAAAGTTAGACCATTTGACATGTAAATGTCTAGTTATGATGCTCCTCTATAACATGTATAAACCCTTTTTAGAACTTCATTCTGGTTTATTCTCAGAATTGCGTTACAAAAATGTCATGTCAAATGGTCTAATTTTTTTAATGCTGAATGGAATTTTGCTAAATTTTCAGGGTTGTTGCCAAAAGACTAGATAGACTAATAATGGTTACAAAATTGTGTGACAATTGCTTGAGAATTGACTGACTGATATTTATTTCACTTAATTTATCATTTATTTTTTTGTCTACAAAGTTGGATCTCAAACTAGGCTTTAACCGATTAGTATTGATGCAGGGGTAAAGAAGGCTTTACAAATTTAAACGTGATAAATTTTAATGATGTGGAGCGAAGCTATCAGGCAAATTTTTTTTGAGAGCCATCAAATATTTATTTAGCGCATGTCCTTCACACAATTATTTATTTCATGAAAATTCAGTCTCAAAATATTTATTTTACCCTTTCATCCCTGAATTTACCATTGTCATCTTCATCCACTACAAGCCGCAAATTGCTGTCGCAATTCTCGACTTGTAGTGGATGTAGATGACTTGAAGTGTGTGGGAAATTGAAGAAAATTGCTGTGTATTAGTAAACTAGTTTCATGGAAATTTCCATTCTAAAACCCCTAGTCGTAGGAGAATTAGGTCTGTTTTCAGGAATGTAAAATGATGCTTTAATGCATCGTGAGGGCTTAAAGGGTTAAAAATACCCTAGACCCCTACCCCCGTAGTGTAGGACCACCGGATATATATAGGCCCTATGCTAAAAGTAAAATATCCAGAGACAAATTTCGTACAAATATTTCGGATGCCCAAATTAGTGGGGTTTATAGTATAGACTATGGTGTATTATGATTTTTTTTTATTTGCCATGCACTGTAGGCCTATTTTGAAATAGAAATATATAATTATAGCTGTGAATACCCCAAGAATAGGCCTACTTTTAATTCCTCATAGTTCTGGTGATGCTGATGCTAGATGTAAAGATAATCTAGATCCTACTTGATTTTTTTCCTAAGCTGATGTCAAAATCATATCTGACATATGAATTAAAAAAAAATGATAAAAAAAAATATCTGACATCTGGTTTGGACCCAGACAGATTGTTGACTATACTGTATCTGTATTTTGAACTATCCACATATTTTATGACAACAGTAAGCTTGTTGGATGTCTAAAATTTCCCACTAATAATGTGTTTTTTTTGTTTCAGGAACTACTCAGTTACAACAGTATTACACCACCTGCTCTGGAAGTTTGACTGGTCATCTTCCACTACCCTGTGCTGCTGATATTACAGTCTGCTCTTTACATCATTTTAAAATACAAACATTGATATTCAGTAGAACAAATTAATGTGAAAGCCACAACCACCTGTCTGATCAGTGTCTTTGTACATTGGTTAAAAAATAAAATGTAATAAATGTCTGAATGGTTAGAGATATATTAGCAGTGTCTTGTATATATACATGTACATATATCTCTCTTATTACTATGACAAATAAGTCTGTAATGACTTTTATTTCTGTCAATAAAATATCTGTCTGTCTGTCTGTATATTAAACAAGAAAATTATATAGGCCTATATGGCTAGACTCAAATTGTCACTGCAAAAACCATAATGTATATTATCAGGTTTAATATGAGAGGTTAAAAACTACTGGTACTTGATATTAGAATATATTATGTCTAGGCAAAATTGAAATATATCATTTCAACCATTTTGGAAAGCTTCGCGGTTCCATTTTAATATGGCAGTTTATTCCTTGGTTGGTTTTCTAAGATTTTGTGTTTATATGTGTTTCACAAATTTTAGTAAAACCTTTAGTTTAATAAAATGACCAGCTTCAGAATTTAAAAAAACCCTGTGATTATCTGCTATGTTTTAATAGTTAATTGTCAAGATTAGTATCAAGTAAATTTTGAAAAATGGGTATAACAAAGAGCATATTAACTAAATAAATTGTCCAGATATACAAATATAGTGGTACATGTAGTGACATAGATTTTAAGCTCTCATAATGTTTTAAAAATATTTCATAGAATATTCATGTCCCACATTTTATGATTTATTTTATTATAGGCCCAGATCTACATAAAAACTGTTTTTGGCTAATGTATAAATGGTATATATATTCATATACAGTTTATATTTTTTTTATTATACTTTTTATTTTTATCACACTGACATTTAGTATCATATTGAGTCTCTCTGTCAATGAACATAATAAAAGTTTTGTTATTATATTGATTTTGTTTCGTGTATTGTATTTTTATGATAATTATGATTAAAATGTGCATAATTTACCTGTATTTCTATCACTTGCCTTGGTACTCACATTTTGTTTTTCAAATTTAGGACACATATGTGGTCGGAAAAAATACAGTTTATATAAAGCCTGAAACATTCCAACGCGAGCACGTAAATTATGAAAAACACTTTTTTATCATTTCAAACGTGAAGGCGTATTTTCGCCTTCGATTTGGTTTGCTTTAGCAGTGAAATATATACTGGTAGGCTGTTTGATCCTTTTCTGGATCACTTTCACAATGTTGTTGTTGTTTTTATATATTTTATAATGTAATAAGCTTGTATACCTGTATACAGTGTCTTCAACTGAAGTGGTCCACTGCCAATTTTTACCACTGCACTTATAAATTGTGAGCATTTCTTTTTCACCTTATAGGCCTAAAATAGCAGTAGTCTGAATTAAGTTGTTCATTTAAATTTCAAATGAGTTATATTGTGCCCCATGTTATGATAGGCCTACAGTGACCACATTTGTGAAAATATGTTTCTTATCAGCCAAAAGCCTGAAAATTGTGTAAAATTATGTGGAATCAGTTTATTTGACATGTATTATAGGCCTAGTAAATTGACATTATTACATCCCTTTATAAAACCATTAAATTAACTCAATATATTTGCAACAAAAAATGTCAAATAGGTTCAGGCTTAACTACTGAAATATTCCATACAATAAATTATTATTTTTTCTTCGCTCGGCATCACCATGGGACTATAGCCCACCACTTAGTTTTAGTCATGGTTGTCAAACAATCTAAGCTTGCCCTGTTATTGATAGTCTATAAATAAATTTAAAGTGAAAACAATAAAAGTTAAAATTGAATGAACCTGACAAGGTTTGCATTTCAAGGAGACTATGACCATGATGACCCTAACCCAACATTGATCCAGCATATGTCCGGTGACACTGCAGTGGTAGGCCCCCCACATGGTCATGGACCTGTCAGCTTTTTAATGATATTTAGATCTAGACCTTAGGGGCCTTGCAAACTTCAAAAAATTCCAGACATCCTAAAATTTGGATAGAGCTCACCCCACCCCCCATCCATTTTTTTTTTAACCAATAATCAAAGATTTTAATTTTTTTTGGTTTTCCAATTTTCTATCTAAAATGGCCCTGGGCCCACCCACCCACTTCCAAATTTGTTTTGGATGTTTGGATTTTTTTTATCTTTGCAATACACTTAAATAGTATCCACAGTTAGTGATTAGGGCTTAGGCTTGTACAACTTCTCGGAAATGTCTACTTAAGACGTCTGTAGGCCTACTAGGAGAAGATTGAAAGACTGACTGACCGAGAGACACTGACAAGTCACAATCATTGACATTGAGACATGCTCAGAATGCTGGCGTATAAAGTGTGGGCGCCTACAGAAGTGGCTGACAGTGACAGTAGCCTGAGTAGGGCCTACATGCAGTGACTGTCAGAGACAGTGAGAAAAGTGAGCGAGTGAGAAGCGGCAGTCACCAGGTCACACTCACAGTGGCTGTCCAGCCGCTCAACAGACAACAGGCTAAAAGCCAGGCCCAGGGGCATGGCCAGGCAGATTTCACCGCACACGCCGTCGCTTGGTGCTAAAATTCAAAGTAAACCTCGGTTGACAGCGTGTTAATTTTGTATATTTAGCACGATCATATCATATTACATGTATAATGACTGCCAGTTGTCTCGATAATTTAAATATAGTGACAGGTTATTAAAAAATAACCATATACCGTAGGACTTGTTTACTGTCATGACTGATGACAACTTTAAACCGGAAATAACCAATTACCCGGTTTGTGATCGGCCAATGGACTCAAGTTCACTTGTGCGAAAGCGATGTTAGCATTCCACTGTTCTAATTCTGTGGCCATACCAGGAAGGTTATATTTTTATAGACAGGGATATATCCTAACCAATCTAATAAACATGTCTGTCAAACTTTTCTCAACGGTTTCTATTGTATTTTTTCCCGTAGATTTCAAATCTGCCAGATACCATTCGAGAGTTTGCATATTTAATTAGCTAATTTGCATATTTCCAAAATGGCCGCCGAAAAAAAAGTAATCGGCTATCAATACATTTCCGGCAATCCTAGAAATGTGTTTTTTGGCCGTAAGTTCAGGTATTGAGATCCCATAATGCAATTTTGACGATAATATTAATTTTGGGGTGATTGGAAGGTCATTGGTCACGTGACCATTGAAATACAATATCCAACATTCACGTTTTAGCAAAAAGTGCACAACTTGACCTTTTTTGGATAAAATGATGGTTTGAATGCCTGATAATATATATTTAATTTCAGAGAGTTACATCTTATACACAATACTATATTTATTATTACAAGATGGCCGCCATAATTCAAAATGGCCGCCAACCGAATCCAAAATCAAGATATTTTAGTTTCTGGATATCATATCTTAGCGATCTTAGTGACTTGATTAGGTTTTTTTGGACCAAGGAGTACAATGCCGAACATCATTTTACTGTCAAATGATTTTTAGAGGTTTTTGAGGTGTTTTTGATCTCTAAAGTTTTATATTTTGGTAAAATTGTGTGATCCATCTACGCCACCATTGTTATATTTGAATGACTTCCTCCCAGAATGAGTTTATCATCCGCACACTGTTCTTAATTCACATACTAACATGATATAAAGTTAAACCATATAAATTACATGTGTATGACTGCGAAAAAATAGGTAAATAAACATCATTTACATTATAATACGGAACTGTTATGTTGTAGAGTATGTAAAACTACTACCCAGGGGGTTAACATCATATTTTCTGGAAAACTGACAGTCTGACACGGCGTGTTGTAAACGGTTGGGCACCCGAAATGATATCTACATATATTTAGGCTCACAACCTAGGTGCACAACCTTGCAAATCGACTACTGGAAATTGACAGGAGGCCAATAATGGCGGCCATTACAGAGAAACCTTAAGTTGTCAATATCTCGGTCAATATTTAGGATAATTTGCTTTTAAAGTTGTCTAAACCTATCTTTTTAGGGTCAGTGATCAATATGGAGACAACCCTGAAGTGATTTTATGTCTTCTTAACAAGATAGTGCACAAAGCCATGCATTTTATAGTGTGAAATTATTGTTTTTTTTGCGCTAGATATTAATAATCTCGTTTGATAAGAAAACATTTGATGTGATAACAATGGTAAGTTTATTGATATTAATCTAACATAAGTATTAATCCTTGTTGTGTTACATCACTTGTTACAATAATCACTTCAAAACATAATTAGCCGAATGTTACATGAAACAAAAATTAAGAGCGCTGTAAATAATACTGTCGAAGGAACTAGTGTTTGCCGGAAGCAACATGCACACAACTACATTGTATATTGATTATAATATTATTGAAAGTGAGTGTGCTTAAAAAGTATATGATGCAGTTATGGTATTTAATTATAAGGATTATGTGTTGTGTTGTGCAAAGCTGCATTTGCTTGGGGATCACCGACAGTCACATCATAATTAGCAGGGATTTTCCTTTTCTCACACTAGCAGTTCTTGTTGCAATCCTTCATGCAGGGATGAAATTTTGTGAATCATATGTGGTGGCGACGGTGGGTTTGTACATGTAGACTGAACAGGAATCAGCTTGCCATTTTCTACAACCCATCCATAGTCCTGTCCAATGTATGTATCTGTAATTAGTACACTTTGTTTTATCCACTACCTAAGTGAAATTTAGTTGAACAAATGGAAGGATCACTTTGTTTCTCCTGGTACCATGTCTGACATAGAAAAGCAAGAAAGCGAGTCATGTTGGAAAAACTCTTGAAAACCACTTGGATCGCTTCCTGTTAGCTATTTTGCTATGTTCAGCAGAGCTTCTGGTCTTGATGTGAAAGAAATGGTGTCCAAAGCTGCCATTACTTTCAAGATCATAATTATAGGAAGCTCTTGTCACCCGTGAATGACTAGACTCAGAACCAGAAACCAAAATAGTATTATTAGCAAAATTGATTCGTCTGACAAGAGTAATGACATTTCTACTCTTCGGCAAATAACACACAAAAAGTAAGTGGTGGAGACATTAAAATTAATAACTCCTGAATGTAGCAATATGCCTCCATCATTGTTCGCAGAAAACGGAACTAGCATGATAGCTGATGATGCAATGGTGCTCACATTGAAATAACGGTAGATGTGTATGACCAGGCAAAGTAGCTTCTTGTGAACACATAATCCAACTTCGAAGGCTGTGATATAGCTATATAAACTCCGATTCATCAAGTTTTATAATAACAAATCACTGCTGAAATTACTGCCACCCCCTTGCTTTAGAACATCATCTAAAGCGGACAGCATTGGCAATAGCACTTGACAAGTCAGCTTACATAGCCAAGCTTATCTGCAAGCCTGAGGACTATGGACGGGTTGTATAAAATGATAAACTGATCCCAGGTAAATCTACAAACCCACCAAGGCCATCATATATGACACACACAATGACAAGTGGCTGCAAGAAGGGTTGCAACAAAAATTGCTGGAGTAAGAGAAGAAAAATCACCTGCTATGTAGAAGACTGTCAGAGATATCTAAGCAAAGGTTGCTGCGTACAACACCTTGAGACCTTGATGACGTGAGCGAGGGGTGATAGGGCATGGTGGGTTACTGCCTGATGTTCTGGGCATGTCTAGGGGATTTACCCTCAGACATGCCCAGACGATCAAAGACTTAGGTTTTGCTATGCAATTTAATGCTGAAACACGGAGGCCTTTAGCACAGCTCCGCTATCCTCTGGTCGGATAGTCCTCAAGAGTCACAATAGTTGAGGGTAACTCCATTCATCCCACATGAGAGACCTAATGTCAAACACTATTGCTTGTATTGCTGTAGCATGGCCAACATCAGTGCCTGTACTGATGCGGGAGCTGCATTGATACCACTATTGAGTGGAGGAACAGGCTACCCCGCTGGCAATCCACCACAATATTATAGCCAGCCACGTGTAGGCTGCAGCTTCCCCAACATGCAACAGACGGGACAGATCCCAAATGGCCCTCCCCAGGTGGGTGCGAAAAGTACTACTGCTAGCAATCATCCCAGTACCCCTTAGACTGACTATGTTATGAAGTGATTATAATTCCAAATGCTATATCACTGCAAGGGCTAATACTTATTCTATTATCAAGTTTTTTATCAATAAACATTATCATTGTTATGACATATTACGCTCACGATGTTTTCTTATCAAAAGTGATTATTAATATACAGTGTGAAACATTATTTCCAAAACATAAAAGCAGAGTTGTGTGTATATAGGCCTACTTGTATACATATTTACAAGACATAACATCACTTCAGGACTGGTTTTATATTGATCCTTGACCCTGAAAATACTGGTCTAGACAACTTTAAAAGCAAATTATCTTAAATATTGACCGAGATATTGACAAATTCAAGTTTTTCGGTAATGGCCGCCATTATTGGCTTCCTGCCAATTTTCAATTTATTTAGTCGATTTGCAAGGTTGTGCACCGAGGTTGTGATCCTAAATATATGTAGATATCATTTCAGGTGCCCAAACTTTTACAACACGCCGTGTCAGTTTTCCAGAAAATATGATGTTTATCTTGGGTAGTAGTTCTGGGTAGTAGTTCTACATACGCTACAAAATAACAGTGCCGTATTATAATGTAAATTATATGTCTATTTATCTCTTTTATCGCTGTCATATACATGTGATGTTTATGGTTTTACTTTAAATCATGTTAGCATGTGAATTCAGAACAGTGTGCGGATGATAACCTCATTCTGGGAGGAAGTTATTCAAATATAACTATGATATAACACAATTTTGCCAAAATATCAAACTATAGAAAATGACATGAAATGAATCGGGCTTTAGGCCACCTTTGTGCACATATAGGCTAAACTGGGCCAGGAGAACCTCCTGAGGATGGTGAGATGATTGAGATGACACTGTCCTCCAGACACAGGATTCGAAATTCGAGCCCTGGCGGTCTGAGGCCGAGCACGCTACCTCTCGGTCACGGAGGCTCCCCACAATACTAACTTTCACACGTGGATGGGGAAGAAACAATTTTGTTTCTTTCAAACCGCCGAGACCGGGAACCGAACCCCGGACTCTGGCGTGAAAGGCAGCGGTGCTAACCACTACCCTAGGGCCCCCGCCCATCAAACTATAGAGATCAAAAAGACATCAAAAATCATTTGAAAGTATAATGATGTCTGACATTGTATTCCTTGATCCACAACACCCCAATCTAGACACTAAGATAGCTTAAATATGATATCTAGAAGCTCAGATATCTTGATTTTAGGCTCTGCTGGCGGCCATTTTGAATTATGGCGGCCATCTTGTATTAATAAATATAGTCTTGTGTATGAGATGTAACCCTCTGAAATTAAATATATAATATCAGGCATTCTAATCATCATTTTATCCCCGAAAAGTCCATTTGTGCACTTTTTGCTAAAACGTAAAGGTGGGATATTGTATTTCAATGGTCACGTGACCTATGACCTTCCAATGACCCCAAAAATAACATTGTCGTCAAAATGGCATTATGGGATTTCAAAACCCGAACTTAGGGCCAAAAAAACACATTTCTATGATTGCCGTCATTGTATTCATAGCCGATTACTTTTTTTTGGCGGCCATTTTGGAAATATGCAAATTAGCTAATTAAATATGAAAAATCTCGAATGGTATCTGGCAGATTTGAAATCTACGGGAAAAAACACAATAGAAACCGTTAAGAAAAGTTTGACAGACATGTTTATTAGATTGGTTAGGATATATCCCTGTCTATTAGTGATGCTGGATTGCTGTCCATCTAATCGGATGACTTAGAAAATAATGAACGGATTTTCATGGCATTTTCACCACAGGTGTGCTCCTGGACAGGGAACAATCATTCGGCTTTGAAGATGATCGGGATTACGATGCGGATTATGATCAATTTGCGATCCCGATCGCTCGGATTGGCATGCAGGGGCGTAGCCAGGTTTACTACCATGAGTACGCATACAGCTAGGAAATGCTGCATTTAATATATTTGATAATTTGAATGAAATTTGACAGCCTTGCAAAATAAATTAGAAAATTCCATTGTGCGTCGTGCCCCTTGTGTGCGCTGTAAGCGCTCTATTGGCTTTAATTACTGTAAACTGTCCCTTTAATATAATATTTGTCTCTTGTCATGATTATTATTGAATAATGTAGCCACCTGTTGTGGGCCTATATTTTTTCATGTAAAAAACTAGCACGACATGTTTCTTACTTTATACCTAATTATTTATGTAATCATGGCATGTGACCTATCTGTACAAAATCATGCCCCGCGTGCATTGCTCAGAAATTAATTATATAAACCAAATGAATGTTGTAGGTCTACAATTTAAAAGACGATTGTTAGAGAAGCAGTAAAAGTTTATATTATCAAAAATACCTAATTTTGCAAATTACATGTATATCCCTATATATAGAGATTTTCGATGAAAACAAATAAAAGAGAGAAAATTATGTTGTAGGCCTATCTTGTTTTTTTTAGATTTCTGCCCTGCGCAATGAGACTAATTACGTGCTGATTGGTTGCACAGGGTATTTGTTGAATATTGCCTAATATTGGAAATACGAGTGAATAAGATTGGTAATATATATAAAGATGTTAATAGAGAAACCAAGATAACATATTGTGATCGCGGCAACAACATCTTCACAACAATCGAAGATAATCAAACTTAATTATTCTGCTATTTCCTGTTTGGCATTCAAATACCCAGCAGACTCGAAATATTTAATGTTCATAGTCTGAGATGCTGGCCAGAAATTAAAACAACATTAGATATACCTGTCGTATTTGTTGGGCAGGACTCCGGTGTCAGACAATATGCAATCACTACCTGATAAAGTATATTTTGTTAAAAAAAGAAACGTGATTATTGATCATGTAATTTCTATTTTGAAAAAATATATTGATTAATTGCCACCTATCGAGTTCGCAGAACAATTTGTTTTTCAACATTAACGCATTATAGCAAATTACGATTTGATAGTATTGATGTAATAAATAAAGGTTTCGTATGCACAATGTAGACCTCTATCTTAACCCTTTCAAGCCTGAGTTTACCATTGTCATCTTCATCCACTACAAGCCGCGAATTGCTGCCGCAATTCTCAACTTGTAGTAAATGAAGGTGATTTGATGTGGGTAGAAAATTAAAGAAAATTGCCATGTATTGGTAAACCAGTTCATGGAAATTTTCATTCTAAAACCACTAGTTGTAGGAAAATTAAGTCTCTTCTTAGAGATGTAAAATGATGTTTTGATGCATCATGAGGGCTCAAAGGGTTAAAACTATGTTTTTGTTTGTCTTCCTTACAGTGTGTACGCACATGCGTACTGGCGTACGGCTGGTTGTGCGCCTGGCTTGAATTTCTTACCAGAAGTGTGTCTCGGCCAAGTACCAGTTTATTAAATTTTGGAGATGATCTAAATTATGATCCGGATCGTCGAACAAGTATGCGAAAAAAAACTAAATTATATTTTGAAAAAAATAAAAAAAAAGATATTACTATTCCATTTGATCTTGATATATTTTAGTTTAGATGACATCATAATTGTGATCCTGCACCTCAGATGCCCTAGCATAGGGTATTTTAAAAATAAACACAGTAGATTATAAATTCTGTGATATGTACACATAAGATTAAGAGAACTAATTGCCTGTCATCAGTTTCCCACACCAAAATCCTTCCCATGCGGAGTATCTCTGGGCAGATCGTTCATTATTTGCGGAATTAAATTGAAAAAAAAAAATCATACCATATTTACATCATTTGGATAGGCTTTCAACACATGTTCAGAATAGCAAAATGGATAGCAAGGTTAGTGTGGACCTAGGGTAGACAACACCGGCATAGTACCTATAAAGTACAGGCCAAAGTCATTTCAAGGTCATTACAAGGTCAAATCATACTCAACTTTACACAAATTCTCACATTTTGACTGCTTATGACATTATACTGAAGATCTAAACGTTGGATATTAGTATATACTGTTTAATTTTAACTGACCACTCTCCCCATATCTGTTTAAGTAGGTTAATGACATACCATTATTGACAAAGGGGGGGGGGGGTAATTCACACACATGGTATTTTCAGTACTGAAATTACCAGTGATAAACTGTGACTGTACATAATCCCGTCTGGGTCCGTGAGCCGCAAATAAGGAACGTTTTATGATTCCGGCTGAGGTCCGGGAGCCGCATGGAAAGGGCTGATCGAATGATAGAATCTGGTTGATATGTTATTTCGTAAACAGAAATATTTTCATTATCGTGGTATTTGACGCTAGCCAGCTAGCTGGAGATATAATGCCATGTTTTTTGGAATCGTAAAATTAAGATAATCTTAACTGTCTCTTATCTTCTTTAGGGAAGTTAGGATTTATTCTAAGTTTTCTCATGAAAATGAAAGTTAAGATCCTAATTTTAAGATACTTAGTGGGATGGGTGCAGCCGCCGGTGTCGCATATATTCGGGTTTTCATTTTTTATTAGCACATTAAGTACCACCTTTTAAACATGTTAAAGATAAAATATGACATCAATCAGCAATATTTGAAAACAGTTGACCTCCATTTTGTCAAATCTGTATTCCCAGCAAACATGAGATGTGATTGGCCAGCGCTGGCCAACGTCGTGGACAGTGAACCAACAGTAAACCAATGTTGAGCCAATGTTTTATGTTTTTTGAATTGGAAAAACAGGACTGCGAAAACGATATAGCTGATAAATCCAGATGGTGTATCATCTTTAAAGAGATGCCATATAAGGAGATGACATTATAATATTATAATGCAACGCCTGGTGGTGATTTTCCTTCCTTAATGTTAGGCCAGCATCTCCGACTCTGCCCCAGCATTGGTACGCCGATGTTTAACGCCCGGTGTTACCTAAGATTATTATTATTATACAGTGCCCAGATATTAATCCAATGTTGAATTAATGTCGGAACACGGTCTGTGACGATGGACCAACATTAAAACAACGTTTGGTTAATGTTTCATGTTCGGTGGGCGGTCGTTAGTGTTTGGACTGGTCTCCTGCTATATAATAGATAAAGGAATGATGCGGCTCTCCACAGGTCATAGATCCATCTGCTACACAAGTTTACACACAGAGACAAGGAACAGCTACCATTTGAAATCAAAGTTGATCAGTAGCTGCACTACACTGGCAAAGGAACATTGGGATATGAACCGTTGTTCACAATGAACGCGACAGAGCCTAAAACTGTATGGCATGACTTTTGGAACACTTTGCCTCTGTCGAACTCGACAGAGCCTACTTCATTAACAACTGTATGGGATGACTTGTCGAACACTTTGCCTCTTTCGAACTCGACGGAGCCTACTTCATTAACAACTGCATGGGATGAATTGTCGAACACTTTGACTCTTTCGAACTCGACAGAGCCTACTTTATTACCAACTGCATGGGATGAATTGTCGAACAATTTGACTTTTTCGAACTCGACAGAGCCTACTTCATTAACAACTGCATGGGATGAATTGTCGAACACTTTGACTCTTTCGAAATCGACAGAGCCTACTTCATTAACAACTGCATGGGATGAATTGTCAAACAATTTGACTCTTTCGAACTCGACAGAGCCTACCACATTAACAACTGCATGGGATGAATTGTCGAACAATTTGACAGGTGTCGAGGAAATTTTATCGAGCACATTGGCTGGCATTGAGTCTCTGCAAACACTCTCCAGTCATATGAAGACAGTCTTTGTGACGTTAGGCATCATACTAAATCTGCTAGGTGTCATTGGCAATGGCTCCATATTGTGTGTGATCGTCAGAGACAAGACATTAAGGAAGTCCTATAATGGCTTGCTGGCTAGCATGGCTGTGCATGACATGATCCTATGTGGTGTGGTAAATATGACCCAAGTGGTCGGTATCCACTCAGAGTCATTCCCAATAACCTGGCCATCGGAAGATTTAGCCCTTTAACCGACCGTGCCGAATATATTCGAGTTATCTTTTTTATTAGCACATTAAGTACCACCTGTTAAACATGTTAAAGATAAAATGTGACATCAATCAGCAATATTTGAAAACAGTTGACCTCCGTTTTGTCAAATCTGAATAATTTTCACTCACTTGAAGTTGTGGATCGCGTCAGCGAGACACAACTTCAAGTGGGTGAAAATTCAGATTGAATAATTTGGCGGATAAAGGGTTGAGGAAGCCCTGTAATGGCTTGCTGGCTAGCATGGCTGTGCATGACATGATCCTATGTGGTGTGATAAATATCACAGCTGAATGGGATAGGGTCAGCATATGCTCATTTGTTTTCTATACAAGGTCGGTAACTGACTGAAATCTTGGAAGCAGAAATCTCAACATACTAGGCCTATTGTTCACGCCCGCACGCACAACATAGGGGCTATTCAGCTCCACTATTCTATCGTCTAAACCCAAAAGGCAGTAACTTCTCAATATAATAGTAAGCTGAATACTGCAGTGTATTATTCACGACATGTCTCATTTTGTTGGAAAGTGTGCTTCTGTCAGAATCAAGCTCGTAAAATGATTATTAATGCACGTAAATCATGAGATTTTCGTTTGAAAATTCATCAATAATTTGCTATAGGAACTAGGTATGCCATGGTAGCATTTGTTTGGTAGAAAACAAAAGTCTACATAGTCCATTTCTCATTTTAAAATGACGAGGACTTGAAACTTTCCTTCCCTTAGTGGAAGTATAGACATGGCAGTGATTGTCACCGCATAGACACATCCCAATTTCCCGTGGTAAATATGACCCAAGTGGTCGGCATCCATTCATTCCCAATAACCTGGCCGTCGGAAGATTTAATGTGCAGAATCAATGCCATACTGTGGAGTCATTTTATCTTGACCTCCATGCTCCACATCATAGTGATAGCAGCTCATCGCTACCTTCTGGTATTCCATCCTCGCTTCAGTGAGAGGATCACCAGTAAGCGCACCATCTCCCTGCTTATAGTGGTTCTGCACGTTGTCTCTTTACCTCTGCTCAGCAAGCAGTTCACGGCTCCAATGAGATTCATCAGATCAGCTGGATGCTGTCTTCACAAGATAAACGGCTACGTCAATCTTATTATCTTCGTTACAGTTGTGGTATTTGTAATAACGGCATTATTGTATAGCTATATCCGTATTCACCGTAAAGTGTATTCTGCTAAAAAGAGGCTTCAAACGGTTAACGTAGAAGGAACGAGCTATGCTGATCAGAAACGTAAGCTTAAGAGCACCACTCAGCATAAGCATATCTTCCAATGCATGGTAATCATCCTGGTGACATTCATAGCTGGTTATGTTCCATCTATGTTTTCTGTCTAGAGTCTTAATAGAGGCTACGACATAGCGCCATTATATGTCTCCCCTACAGTTCTGATTTTATGGACCACCAATGCTATAAACAGTCTAATATATGGTGTTTTGGACTCTCGATTTAAAAACGGGTATGAGGAGCTATTTTTGTGCAACAACAAAATAAGTCCGGCTAACGCTTAACGCCGTCAGTATAAAAAAACATTGATATATAACTAAAATCGGATTTGAAAGTGGCGTTGTAGCCGAGCATTTTAGTCAGTTATAGTTATTAAGCAGCTCCTGTATAAAATACCCCGGAGAGAGAGCTATACTGATGATTACGCTGGGCCTACAGTGCTTCATGGCAGCCTCCTTTAACACTAACAGTCAGAAACAAGCTTCAAATCACGGGAATTTTCGTGAACAATATCAATTTCCTATAAAATGAGTAAGCCCAACAGTTAAGCATACACCGCACCAGATATAATAACACTTTGTCAGTATTGTTTAAAAAAGAAGAAAGGCAAGTATTGTTATAAACTAACTTTTAAATACTTTTTTAAATATTTTTTTTATTTGAGTCAAAGAGAAATACACACAACCATACGTATCACTTCAATTATATTATGGTCTTACACGTTGAAAATGTATTTCGTAATAGTATATCTTGGTGTAATAGGCCTATTAATTAATATTGGCAAAAGTATTTAATGTACATGAAAGCTTTGCTTAAATGTTTTGTGATGAAAAATGTTGTAACGTTAGATGAGAAATAACAGGGTGTTTATCGTATTATGATTATGTTGTCATCTCTTTCCATCTTTCGAATATTATGTTGAAAACAACAGTGATAAATCAATTGGATATCTATAATAGGCTACTGATCACATTTTTAAATGAATCAAACTACAACATAACTTTATGTGGTTATAACTATTATTGAATAACTTCATATAGCAGTTTAATTGAATAAAAGAGTGGGTCATAGGTCAAATTGAACTAAATATATATGTCTAGGTAGCCTAAATAAGCAATAGAAATTCTGACTACGGCTGCAGCTATTTCCCCCCTAATAGAACCAGTGGACACATGCCCGCATATTTATATACTATTAGTGTATATCCTATGCCCGTACGCATGCACACAGTTTTGGTCGATACAGGAAGTTATCAGTACACGTCTCGTGGTCGATTATTGATTTTATAATGCCTTTAGTAATCCATGGTGATTTTTTGCAATTGTATTTGTTTAACGCTTTGTACATTGTAATTAATATTTAAATGTGTATTATGATCGACTATGGGATTTTTATCTTATAAAGCCGGTATGTCAGATTTCTGGACATCAAGTTTGAAATGATTTAAATCTGCTGTGACATACATGTCTTTACAATACAAGAACGTTTATTGGTATATAATTTACTAACTTAAAAGATTTAAAATACGGAAAATGATTTGAAACAGCGCTTGTAAGTGCACATGACGAACTCTTGCTAGTGTAATGAGAAAGTTTATACATGTCTCTAATTGATCCAATATACTATGAATATGTATACATATGTCTAAGTTCTCTAATCTTCATATACTATAAAATTAATCATGCATGTCTCTAATTGATCTAATCTACTATGTAAATGTGAACTTTGACTCTTGTATTATTACATACAAATTACATGTCTCTAATTGATCTAATCTACTTTTTAAATGTGAACTTAGACTCTTGTATCATTACAAACAAATCGCATAATATTAGCAAAAATATTAATAATAATCTAGTAACTGTTCACAGAAAACAAAACCTATTAATAACAATCTACTAATTGTTCACATTAATATTTTAAAGTGAACTTTGACTCTTGCCTCATTACCTACAAATCACGTAATACAGTAAAACCTGTACATACCGGAATACCTCGGGGACAAAGTTTTATTCCGGTTTGGACAGGTTCCGGTTTGGACAGGGTTTTTGCTTTTGGAGAGGAACAAACAACAATAACTTGTACAATTAACATGAGGGTTGTAATTCAGGGTGTTTGGTCGGTGGGTCTACAAATGATAGGTGGATGATAGGTGGACCTAACTTGAAAAAAATAACAGTATATTTTTGTAATTGTGTGTCACATAATTATTGCACACACGGAGCGCATTTGTCATTTTATAAACATTGTTTTTTAGTGCACAATCTAAAATATCATTACATTCTTGTAATCGTCTGTCACACATTTCATATTTGTTATCAGCGGCATCAGCCCGTTTAAATATCGAAGCAATAGGAGAAGCTGTGTTTTCGATACGGTTTTAATCATATTGCAGCAGTTTTATTTTTTAACGCCAATAGGCCTACTCGTTCTTTTGTGGTAACTATTATATATTTTTTGAAATGTTTGACTCTGGATTAAACGCTCCGACACTTTATAATTATGTCATTTAATACAATTAATGTCTTGAATAGGAATAAAAAAATATATAGGGATAATCCAGCGATGAAAGAATAAATCAAATATTTATATATTTTACCTCCCGGTAGTTATTTATTTATTGGGTCATAAAGTATCACAAACAGAATAAATGTATACAAAAACACAGTCGAGTTTTCGTGAGAATTATTTACGTTTAATGCACCGATATGTCTCTGACATTATACGAACTTTTAATATTTTATTAGTTGATGATTCTGTCACAATATATTATTAACCAATTATTTTATTAATCCATCATGTTGTTAAAATACCATACCAATCTCAACGTAAAGGTGTTGACAATTAATTTCTCTGGAGCTTAAACGGTGTTACTAACACTAACCTCGCACCTTTCCCATCGCATAACAAGCATGATGTTACGTCACCTTGTCGCCCCCTGTTTAATCCTTAGTGCACCAATGCGATTTAAAAAAAAAATCAAAAAAAAAAAATCGATTCCGGTTTGAACAGTTTAAATACAATGCAATTTATGCATTTGGAGGAAATAATAAGTTCAATATTCGGAGTAGACTTGTTCCGGTTTGGAGAAAGTTAATTATTATTGTTTTGATTGAAATTAATTCGGGACCAAATAATTATTACGGTATATAGACAGGATTCCGGTTTGTACATGGTCGGTATGTACAGGTTGCACTGTTTTGACAAATCTATCAATAACATTATTATTTAAGCAAGATTATCGTTTGTAGAGGAGGGTATGGGAACGGCACACAGACACGAAGTGTCTGACTCCCACAACACATACTTACGAATGCTTAAGCGTAAGAACACAGTCATAAGAATTCCAACTTCTCATCTGATACTATTACTTGCGACATGAGAAACAACACTAATTATATATATTTAAGTGTTATATAGCCTGAAGTTATGTTTTTAATTTGAAATTAAGATGTCTACAAAAGTTAAGCATAAAAATATTGCTTCACGTTTAATAAAATAATTATTAATAATAATAAATAATTTTTATTTATAATAAGATTATTTTTATTCTTAAATGTAGATAATAAGGGACAACTTATAATAACATCTGTTGTATTTATAATTCATGAAGCAAATCTGAGTAGTGTTTTGACTGGCTGGATTTAATTGTCAGAGGAATTGTGTTTTCTGAAAATAGATTACATATAATACTTCATTTTGAAGTGATTAGGGTATTGCAGACACCCTTTGAATACAAAGAAAAACCACAAGAACGATTTGCAGCAAATTGAATTAAAAGTTGGGAAACATAAAAAAATCAGCACATCTTGAGTATTGCAAAAAAATATTGTTACATATTCCAAGAGCAAGATTTGATCTGAAGATTTCGAACTAGTAAAGTTATTTTTTTTACTAACGTCGTTATTGACAGAAGTATACTAGTGAGGCTTAGCATTTGCAGAGTTATAAACTGTCTGTCCAGGAAATTAATAACAGATGTTTAGGTGTCGAAAATTGTAAAACTACGGGAGACGAAAAGGGCATAACTCATTCGCTGTTAGCATGAGTTATTGTAAAAAAAGAAAATTAATCAAATTAATTCCACCTGTAATGGTGAGCTTGTAGATATGGTATTAAAAACGGACTTGCCCAGTTGGCAAATGACTCCCCATCATGTTTGTTTTAGTTGGAACAGCTGGCGCAAGTCCTGCCTAACTAACTTATGACGAGTCATATGTTTGGTTTTCACAAGGTTTTTTGCATCTGGAAGAAGTCCTGATGCATCCTGCCCATCATTACTAGCACTTGTTTCAGAAGCTGGCACCATAGAAATATACTTGTAATGTATGTTCTGTGGCTGGCACAAGCACTGTTGCTAGATTAATCGAGCTAGATGTAGAGCATGTATTAGCTTGCATATAATGCATGCCATAATTACTGAGGCCTGTAACAACTGGCCCAAGTCCTGCTGTAACTGACCTTGTATTTATTGTTTTCTTTTTACATTCTGTCTAACTGCTCTATTTTTGTTAGCGTCCACTTATGCAAGATATGCCCTTACAGTTGTTCAATAATATAATTTCACCGCCTTTTCCTTAGACTGGGAGGCATGAGGGTTGTAGTGACTCTTACGCTTGAATACTCTCCTGTATTATTTAATGTTACATATTATTTATTATATTTTTAAATTAAGTATGAGATGATGAAAATTGATATAATTGTGGAATTATTTTATGCTTTGCTTAAACAAACATAACAAAGATGAAAACTCTGAAACTGAGAATAGAAATGATGACCCCAAAACATATTTTTACAACAAGATCCACATGAAACCGAAGCTCACATTGGCATAGCCAGAAAATGGCCTACAGTAAAAACAGTCCCTGAAATTATTCCGGGGTCATCACAAATTGGCATAATTGCACCATTTATATACAATGAAGCCAAGTGATTATCAACTATAGCTCCTCGGGTGTATGCTATGAAGGGTTGTGTAATAAAAATATAAATTTGAGATATGGACTGTAAAACATAAAGTAGTGTATATTCTAATATTACCTCAATAAAAATGCACAAAACTCCGCAAAACTCCAAACAATGCCAACGAAACATGTTTTATTGAAGAAAATGGTGTTTTAAGGCGTGAAAAGTAAATAAATCAGCTGTGTATTACGATAGTATATGCTAATACATTATAGCTTGATGTGATGAAGGAAAGTTAACATAAATGATATTGCGTATAAAAGGATATAATTATGTATAGCCTTTTCTAGAATAATCTGTTGAGCACAGGCATGTGATGTTATCGGCATTGTGGGAAGTGCACTATGCATTGTCCTTTTATACTACTAGATTGTAACATCTATTATTAAAAGGAATGTTTTATGCTGGAAAGGGTTTTATTGGCTAAGTGCTAGAAAGGGACATATTTAGATCAGTTTTGGAAATGACCCTTTCTACAATTATATTACATGACCTCATCACTTAAAGGGACTGACTCAGGCTAAAATCATAAAAAATTGGTGATTTTATTTTGGCTTATCAATATGACTATATCATGTCAACATGTCCATAGACTAGAACTGTAAAGTTTTTTTATAATTTTTGTGCTGCGCATTTACCAGTTAGGCTAGATATAGAGACGAAATTGCCGTATTTCTTATTTTTCACATGGTTGTCCAAAATAAGAACATGATGAGTATCATCAACATGATTATAGATGTGACCTCCAGGCAATGGTGAAACATCAAGCTAAAATAACATTTTTTCTTATAACTTTTGTGGTGTGGTAACTTAGTGATAACTAAAATCTGTGTATAGATAACACCTATATATAGGTAAGCAGATAAAGTGTGATTTGTTGGTAACATGTATGAAACCTAACCATGGGGGTAGAGCTTCGCCACAGCGAGAACACTTAATTTTAGTAAAAAGTACATACGTGCCTATAGAGCCCCACCTGGATTCCCTAAAGCGCCCTCTTTAGCACACAATACTGGCTTCATTGCACTAAGCGCCCCCTGGGGCTGCTTGCGCACACTCCTTTACTATACTAAGTACCGTAAGATAGGAATAGCAGGGTGAATAGGTCCACAAATCCCCACGAGATAGGCTTAAGTAGGTTATTACTAAATTACTTTTATACTAACATTACATTTAGCAAAAAATTATTTTTCTTTCATTATTTCATAACCAATAAATACCAACGCCTGAAACAACCACAAATTACACCCACATGTTAACCTAATCAACTAATATATAGCACAGCCTTCTCCCCATGTCTGTGAACCGAATTCGACTATTTTTTCATACTGGCAAAAGTGCATTTTTTGAGGGGTCCTTTAGGGCATTTTACCCTACACAAACAATAAAAACTCATTGGAAATTAAATTAATGTTTTAATCAAGCAGCCGATTTGAAATTTTGCGGAGTGCGGGGATGTGAACTTGCATTCAGATAAAGAAATTTATAATCGTTTTTTAATATTTGCCACACGTTAGATAATAAAATTAGGATATTCTTCAAAAATATTTTTAAATATAATTATAGATTATTTTGTGACTGTCGTACCTCTTGCATACACTAAACACATCAGAAAACACCAGTCTGAAGCTACAAACGATATTGCTGATAATTGTACATTTCGCTTATTAATTTTCTAAACATATGACAATAGACATTATGTGCCAAAATACTGTTCGAACTACTGAACCTATGATGTGAGCTGTGTGGCAACAATACAGGTTTGTATCTCAATGGAGCTTTCAAACAAAACGTATTATCAGTAGTAGAAAAAAATGATCTGAAACCAATAAAGCATGATTGGTCTGGGTCTTGACATATTTAACCCTTTCAAGCCTGACTTTACATTGTCATCTTCATCCACTACAAGCCGCGAATTGCTGTCGCAATTCTCGACTTGTAGTGGATGAAGATGATTTGATGTGGTTTGGAAATTAAAGAAAATTGCCATGTATTTGTAAACCAGTTTCATGGTAATTTCCGTTCTAAAAACTTTGGTTGTAGGAAAAGTTTTTAGGGATGTAAAATGATGCTTTAATGCATCGTGGGCGCCTAAAGGGTTAACAGGATTGAGCAACGGACATCACTGGACGTTTTATTTTCATCCGTTAGTGAAAACCGCCAATCCGTTGGTTGGATAAACCAAGTGTGACAGGGGCTTTATGTCATGTTATCGTCCGCCATACTCCTTTCACGCCTGGTGATGTTCGTTGTACCCGGCCAGTCCCGAACACAAATCGTCGCTAGGTATCCGATATATATTTGATTTGTCCAGTATGCCAATCAGTCGATCAATGCAACTTTAATAGCGCCTAAATCCTCAGCGAACCGAGCTCAGAAGGCCGCAAATCCTCAGCATGATCATGTGCAATAATCCCGACCAAAGGAACAGAGAGCCTGGACACCTACATAACCTAGGTGCTAGGTCAGGAAGCCACATCAAGCAGGTCACCTAATTCACTTTTTACAATCGTCTCGTGTCAATCTGCAAATGGTGCATAATCTTGCTGATGATTAGAAGAAAATATTGATTTTTTTAAGGCTTCAATTATTATTGTACGCCGATGGCGCTGTATTGTTAGCAGAGTCCCCTGGTGATTAGCAGAAAACAATAAATTCAATGAGAGAAGACTCTTATAGAAGTTAAATGTAAATGGTTATTTTTTTCTCGAGGAAAAACAAGGATAATTCCCAATTTTGTACTTGGGAAGAATGAATTAGAAGTTGTTAAACATTAAAAAAAACGGTTTGACTTTTAATTATGATGGTACATTTGATACAGCTAAAACTAAATTATATGAAAAATGAAACAGGGCAATGTTCGCCTTATTCCATTGAAGCCGTCAGTTGCAAATTAGAATAGACGTCCAGCTTCATCTGTTTGATGTTTTGTGGATGTGAAGTATGGGCCCATGAGGCCATAGCCGTTATTGTATTTAAGATTTTGTAAATAAATCTTATCAGTTAAAAAGTCAACATTTACAAATATGGTTTTAGGGGAGTTAGGCACGACTCCTCTGTTGCTAGACGTGTAGTGTAGTATGGTGAGGCTTCGGGCAAACCTGGCTGAGCCATGCAATACGCCAAAATTATCAACACTTTCATTTTGACATTTATTCAAACGGTATAATGCCAATATCTTAAAATCTTCATGGACAAAAGCTATTGCAGAAATTGTAGAAGCCTGTGACTTTCCAGGCATTTGGGAAAACGAAGTCATCCCATGCAGTTTAGAATGTTTTGAATTTAAAATAAAACAAAACCTAAAAGACCAGTAACTGTTTTTCCAGAAATTATCGTATAATGTGAACCAGAGTAGTAAATATTTTAACTACAGAATATTTAAAACTTAATTGAAACTAGAAAATATTTAACGATCCTGTCGTATGCCCAATGTGTATCGATGACTAGATTCAGGTGTCGCAGTGGGGGGGGGGGGGGGCAGGGGGCTAGTTGGCCCCTTTTTTGACTGATGGAAAAAGTCATTTTGTCATCACGTAAAAAATCTTCTATTTTTACTAAATAGACTACCGCTTGATACTTTGACATATGTTGGAAATGTCGCTTAAAATAACATAAAAAACATAAAATTTGAAATATGGTACTTGTCCTCGCTTTGCCGTAGGCATATCTAGATTAAACTAGATTGAACATGTCAGCTGACCTCTTTCAATAGTGTTTCAAGTAGCAACAACGATTTGCAAATGCAACATGAAAATCATGACTAAAATGGAAAGTTTTTATGACCCAAATTGGGCGTGAAGTGGGCAAATATCAGAGGCGAATCCAGGATCTGAAAAAAAGAGCACCGGGGGGGGGGGGGGTATTTGCCCTAGATCTTCTTGGTTAAAGTGGTCAAGTTAGGGGACTCATATGACAAAATTATTGACTTTTTTCTGACTGTGCCTAATTTCTTTTAAGGTAAAACAAATGTTCTTACGAATTCAGGTTTTTGATAAAAAAAATCCTGACTTCTATTTATTAAAGTGTAACGCAAGGGAGCACAAATAGTCTAAGCACAACTACCCCTGTCCAAAAAATCAAGGTTTTATAATGAAATTTTTCTTCGTAACTTAAAAGGACCCTGTGGGATGACATCCATTTTGTTTTTTAATTTTGTAATGAAGTAAGGACTAGTTTATTGCACAGATAATGATTCTATTTTTTTCAGAATTTTTTTATTAAAAAAAATATTTTTATCAACATTTCTATGAATCCAGTGAAAACCTAAACAAACTATTTGTATACCTAAAGGGCGATTAAATGTTCCCACATCATTGCTTGGGCCACATGTTGATGCCGTCGGCCCAGCGTTGGGCAGACAAGCAGTGCTACAGGCGAATTCCCTATATCCTGAGTATAAGACACCAATTAACGGAGACTGCTTTCATGTGCCCTGGAGTAGGCTTTGATACCACCGTCTGGGACGTGGGAATTTGTGGTATAAAATGTAGTATATTTACTGCAGACTGTTTTGTCTACATGGCAGTATACGACCTGGAAATTAAACTAGTCTATTTTATGTCAGTGCTTTGATATTATTATTATTTTTTTTTAGTTGAGATCAGTGGGCTATATAACTCCATTTTGTTTTATTGAAATGTCAGCAAAGGCTAATATTCCAATATTGCTTTTTTGATCAATTTCGAAAAAAAATCTTCTTTTTCTCATTAGCCCGTACTGTTAGAGAAAATTGTCTGATCTCCCTACTATAATTAGGGAAATTCATGCTGTTTTGATAATGGTGGGATGGGCCGAAGTGTGTTGTGGTAATATGTATTTTATCATTTAATTTGCAATTGTGAATTGCCTGAATAACTCAAATAACTACAAAAAAACACAGGTATTCAAGAGCTTACAAAAACTATGTAATTGCTGACAGCGCCACCCGTACTCCGCACGGAAGTCACACACATGTACGTTTGCCCCCCCCCCCCTTCACACTTGCAAACTAATCTGACGCCACTGTGTCGAAACCACGAGCTTTCGATTGAAGCATGTTGTCGTAATGGGATTTTACACTTCCCTCCAAACACAGGATTCGAAATTCGAGCCCTGGATGTCTGAGGCCGAGCACGCTACTTCTCGGTCATGGAGGCTCTCAACAATATTGAATAGAATCGTGCGCAATGGTCACAACTTATGTAACCAGAATACGCACAGCCCAGTATAACATTTATACAATGTCCTTGTGATATACTGGGCATGTTTGCGGTGTCAAACCAAAACGCCGTAACTAAGTGTACATCATGGGTGCAACATTGAAAATACAAGTTTTATAAATACAAGTGGGAGGGTGGGTAATTTTCCAATTTCATTAGCTCAATCCTTTTCGTTCGTTTTTTTACAGATAATAGATAGGCTACGCGAACTAAATTTGTATTGAGCATTTTGTAAAACAAACAGTAACTTTACTTAGTTACAACATTATCATGGTAAAGTACGTTATTGTGTTTGGCAACACATTGCATATAAGGTATATTTTAAATAAGTCACCAACAATCCAACAATATGATATGTTTGCATCATTCTTTTATTATTATTTTTCGAGTTGACAGTAATTTTTAAACCCACACCTGCAACATTATAACCAGTTACGCAAATACAAAAATACACATAATTTTTCAATTGTTCTACTTTATTCGACACTTGCATGAACAACATTTTGAGGTTGGCAACGCGCCACTTACTTACATCTGAAATGTTTTTATTTTTTTTATTTAAGCGCTTTACAAAGTTACGCTCTCCTGAACTTTGCACATGTGAATCCAGCCTAAATAAAAATAGTATGGCGTATGGCCAGAGCCGAAGTTGAATCATATTTCTTTGTATTGTGTCATAGAAATATACAAATAACGAGTGGAAGTGCTCTACATGTATAATAATATTCACTTCACACTTCAGACTTCCTACTCCATACTTCAGACTTCATAGTTCATATGTCAGAATTTACCGTTTTGACTTCATACTTCATATCTTACTTCACTTGTTTTTTTGTCCTTTTACTTTGTTCATTTTAACATTGTATCAGAGAAAATGAAATAATTCGGGCTTTAGGCCACCTTTGTGCACATACAGGCTAAATTGGGCCAGGAGAACCTCCTGAAGTTGGTGACATGAGTGAGATGACACTGCCCTCCAGACACAGGATTAAAAATTCAAACTCTGGCGGTTTGAGACCGAGCACGCTACCTCTCGGTCACTGAGACTCCCCACAATACTGAGTTTTGCGAGTGGATGGGGAAGAAACATTTTTGTTTCTTTCAAACCGCCGAAACCGGGAAACGAACCCCGAACTCCAGCGTGAAAGGCGGCGGTGCTAAATAAAAAATGAAATGAATCGGGCTTTAGGCCACCTTTGTGCACATATAGGCTAAACTGGGCCAGGAGAACCTCCTGAGGATGGTGAGATGAATGAGATGACACTGTCCTCCAGACACAGGATTCGAAATTCGAGCCCTGGCGGTCTGAGGCCGAGCACGCTACCTCTCGGTCACGGAGGCTCCCCACAATATTGACTTTCACACGTGGATGGGGAAGAAACATATTTTGTTTCTTTAACCGCCGAGACCGGGAACCGAACCCCGAACTCTGGCGTGAAAGGCAGCGGTGCTAACCACTACCCTAGGGCCCATTCTTCTAACTGTCAATCTCACTACCGTCATTTCATACAAAACAAAACTAAAAAAATGTCTGCTGTCATTATTGGCGCTCAAACGGTTAGATGTGGAAAAATACATTCTACTATGTTCGACGTCTGGCTATGTTATGACAGTACTACTATATGACACTATATAAGGTTTACGCTGTATGTTATTCTCGTCACGCTTCATTGCTCAAGTGTTAAGCCACGACAAACCGGTAGCTTACACTGTCACTGTCTGTTATATACATATCCCCAGGACAGGGCAAGAGATCTACTGTTACTTCTATCCAGAAACCCAGAATAGTCATCCAGTGATTATCCAGGGAGAAAGAGAGGGAATAGACTACATGGATTTAACAGGTAAAAGCGATCGGAATGGCTATTTATAATAACCTTACACGTATTTTTAAAGTGAAATATAGGACCTGTGTACGAATGACACACGCAACGTTTATAATGTAAATTACGAACATTTTTTATGCGTGTTGACAATTTTGCGAAATTTGTAAAATTTACAAAAAAAATATTTTAGTCCATTGTTAATACATGTCGGACGAAGATGTTTTAGAGTTGTTCTCTGAAAATTTTTCGACGCGGAAGACTTCGCGAAAACAACAAATCACTATAAATGTCCATATTTTACAGTAATGCTATACGCATCGTATCTTACTCTACTTGCCATGCTTCAGCCGTAAATTGGTCTGGATATTAAAGGGACTGGCCCAGGCTAAAATCATAAAAAAATCGGTGATTTTATTTCGGGTTCTTAATATGACTATATGATGTAAACATGTACATAGACTAGAACTGCAAATTTGCAGTTCTAGTCTATGTACATGTTTACATCATATGGTCCTATTAAGAACCCGAAATAAAATCACCGATTTTTTTATGATTTTAGTCTGGGCCAGTCCCTTTAAGTAATATATTTATGTTATTTGTGTCAGTGGCCCACCATGTGAAGCACGTGGTAGAGACGTAAGCCCAGTGTTGGCTTAATGTTGGACCACTGTCTGCGCCGATGGCCCAACATTATGCCAGCATTGAGATTACGTCTCGCGCTTGCTTGGCGGATATGCCACCATGTGATCCAACCAACCAGCTACGAGGCGCAATATACCGCAATATGTAATTTTCAGATGCCAAAATAATAAGCAAAAACATTTCACTTCAGCCACAAAGAGGAACTTCACTGATAATAAAAATAGGCCCATGTGAAAGCAGATATGTTAGAAATGTTTTGCTTTGCTTTTCTTGCCAATAAGAAAACACGACATCCAGTGTAACCCACTAACCGTCCACAGATACAATTATTAATGTGACGATGGCGTGATCAACCCTTCAAACCTTCAACCGCCAAATTATTTAATCTGAATTTTCACCCACTTGAAGTTGTGTCTCACTGACGCGATCCACAACTTTAAGTGAGTGAAAATTATTCAGATTTGACAAAATGGAGGTCAACTGTTTTCTAATATTGCTGATTGATGTCACATTTTATCTTTAACATGTTTAAAAGGTGATACTTAATGTGCTAATAAAAAATGAAAACCCGAATATATGCGGCACCGGCGGTTAAAGGGTTAACCCTTATCCTGCGGATCACAACTATTGTTGTTTTTAATCAGTTTTATTAGTCGATCAAATTACTGTTATTGAGAATGAAATGTGTGTCCAAACATCAGGATTTGCAAATGTTTGTGCTCAAATTATACAGACAGACAGAGTATGAATAATTTTCAGCCACTTGAAGTTGTGCGTCGCGGTAGCGAGACACAACTTCAAGTGGCTGAAAAATTTACATAAATTACCTTAGCAGGATGAAGGTTAAGCTAACCTATTTGTGAGATTAATAATTGATGTTCATGTGAATGTTTAGTTTCAAATTAGACAAATTTTCGCCCACTTGAAGTTGTGGATCGCCGTAGCGAGGCACAACTTCAAGTGGGGAAAAATTAAATAATGTTAGTTGGCGGATAAAAGGTTATTTTGCTTCCTAATTAAACGGCATGAATTTTTCGAAATAAAAAATATGCTTGACAATACTGTTTCTCAACCCTTTAAACGCTGAATTGATTTGTAAAAAAACATCGCAACCAAAGGAGTTTTTTAATTTGAAATTGTCATAAATGCCTCAGTCAGCTCTTTCCGATTCATTTGAATACATATAATTATTATGGGTCTACGGCAATTATAAATACGCTTACTCTCACAGTGCGGAGATCAACTTTACTCGTCAGAATCTGACATCTACAGACGTCAGACTCTGACGACTGAAGTCGATCCCCGCACTGTAAGGGTTGACCAGTTAACAGCTTTCATGTATGTAGATCATTTTGTCAGAAAAATACAATAACGGAAGTCTGTCTGCCTATCTGTGTAAAGAAAATAAAACGTCCTACACTCTAGTAACACTGTAATCATGATAATTGCAACATTGATCATTGAAGAGCCATTTACAGTTTTTGTTTTCCTGGTTACAGTATGATCTTCTGGTAAGACCGTCACAATGACCAGCCTCGATCTGAAACAGCCTCGTAAGCCTGACCTCAAGCACCATAAACTGGGAGGCGGAAGTGGTGGAAAGTTTCACGAGTTTGCCCGGGAAGCATTTCGTGGAAATCTGTCCGAAACTGAAACTTTCAGCAGGACAATATTGAGGCAGCCCCTTCTGAGAATTACAAGCGATGAAGAAAAAGAGGTGAGTTTACTCTAAGATCGCCAAGCTCGACTAAATCAGTTTTAACCCTTGAAACGCTGAATATTTGTTGTACAAACCATGGAGATCAAAGGGTTTTATTCAATTCGAAATCATCATACACGACTTAGTTAGCTCTTTCTGAGTCATTTGAATACCTATGTTATGGGTCTGCGGTCATTGTAAATATGTTTACTCTTACAGTGCGGAGATCGATTTTAGTCGTCAGAATCTGACGTCTACAGACGTCTAAAGTCGATTCCCGCGCTGCAAGGGTTAATCTGTTTCATTAGCCGGTTAATTCACAGATATTGGGAATGAAATGAGTGATTATAAACATTTGAAAATGTAGAGTCTGCAAATATACAAATATGAGTAATTTTCACCAACACGAAGTTGTGGGTCGGAGCAGCGAGACACAAGTTGTGGGTCGCGGCAGCGAGAAACAACTTCGATTGGGTGGAAATTATTAATGTTAGATAAGACATTCATTTTTTGCTATTTTGTGACCTCCAATACAAGAAAAAACGTGAAAAAAATATGTTTAGGTTAAGCAGCCTACTCTGACATTTCTCATGACGTAATGGTGAAATGTTCGTATTTTTCACACCAAGATGTGCACTTAATTAAAGTTCTCAATTAATCCCATAATCTGCAGTTTTGACTTTTGGAATAAGGCAGTTAAAGGCCTATAGTTCAAGGTCAACAACGATACATATTATTTTAAAATATATTAAATATATCCGCACGGGAGTTACTGACTGCACGAGCCGCGTGACATTAATGGGAAATGTATAGCTGTGAAAAACACCCAACAAATAGGCATACAAAATACATTGGCTGATTACTCCTTTGTTTTGATACCGAAGATAACATTTTATTTTTCTTCTATGAATTTTGTGTTCAATTAAATAAGTTTTAGTGTGCTCGCTGTCAAACGGATGAAAATATATCCACATGGAAGTTACTGACTGCGCGATGCTGACTGACATTAATTGAAAATGTATTTACTGTGAACCTCCCTAAAAATAAGCATACAAATATCTTATGGATCAATATATATATATGTCGGTTTACAAAATTATGTTTACATCCTTTGTGATCAGAGTTTTATAATAAAAACAGTCAGAAATGAATCGAAATTAAATTTCTACTTTTCATGCGAGTTCGAAAGGTCTAATATAGGTCATCGATTATGTCTATACTATTTATATTTATATAATTCTATGACCGTTCTGTCATTTTTCAAAGTGACAGAAATATCATACGTACAGTGGCGAGTCTCCTGAGATTTTTTAAATTTCAGAATGCAATAAGTATCAGTAAAGTTCTCCTGATCTACATGGGTGACATGGTGGACTACAGGACCAACATGGAGTATACATACCAACCGGTGAGTAACTTGTACTCACCTTAAACATAATCATGATAATAGGATGCTGGGGCCCATCCCAGTAAACACGAAACATTTTTATAACATTTATACAATGTGGGACCAACGTCTTCGACGTTGGTCCCACATTGTATAAATGTTATAAAAATGTTTTGTGTTCACTGGGACCCTACTAAAATTCTAGTACCACAAAACACTATCTAGAGTTAATAACTGGTGAATGTCTCGTGTTCGCTGGGAAGGCGTCAGCATAAACTGGCTCTTTTTTCAGAATATGGGTACAGTGATGGGGAGGCTGTATCAGGAGCTGGGGATTTCCGTGGCTGATGAACATCTGAGACGACATCCAAATCTGGATCCCGGTCAGGTAGGAGCTCTAATAATCTCACAGAATAATTAGTATATAACTAGACAGGCAGTCAGTTAGAGACTGCAAATCCGAAATTAATGATCGTAATCCGGTTCCTGTACCTGGATCGTAATCCGGATCATCTCCAAAATTTAATGGATAGGTCATTGACCCGATATATAATATGATATAGACACTACCTAGGGAAGGCGCGCTCCCACTTTGCGACACTCTAAACAATATAGCGCCGCCTCGGAGCTAAAGGATCCTATCTGACACTCGTTAGAGTGGCAGATAGGATCCTTTAGCTCCGAGGCGACGATAGGTTCTTTAAAAAGAACCCTTCAGTACAATCACCATACAACGGGGTTGCATGGTGATAGTACTGAATGGTTCCTTCTAAAGAACCTATATTGTTTAGATTGTACGCCCTTTGTGAACCAAGCCTTCAAAACCTATAGTAGTAGTAGTATTGCATTCATTCATAAAGTGGGTAGTCACAATTATGACGTCGTATATACAACCCATTTCATCCATTCATAATGGTGGGTAGGTCTAGTAACAGTACACAGCAGCGTGAGACCGTGACGTCATAAAGTAGTCTTCCATGCGAGTAGGATTATCCTCAAAACTTAATTGATTTTCCTTGGCCGGAAACACACCTCTGGTAAAAGTTGCATGTGAATCTGTTCTTTACTTTATAAGTAACTCGACGGACTGACAGACAGACAGAGCAACTAACATGACCAAAAATATAACCTGCCCGGTGGAGGTGAAACGGCACTTTCAGCCACGGTTGGCTTAATGCTGGGCCAGCGTCGAAGATGGTGAATCTAAAATAAGTCAACATTGGATTAAATCACGTGCGCCCTATATAATATTACAAGCCTTGGTAATATTCCTCGAGATGTAGGACACGTTATTTAGTTTGAAGATTGAAATCCGTATCTACATACACAATTTAATACAAGTGGTGTTTGTTATGTTGTTTTTGTTGATTCAGTCAGACGAAGAGTCGCTAAAACACCTTCCAAACAAACCTAGAAAAGGCACATTTCGCAAGCTGAAAAACTTGACATTAAGATTGTCCAAGAACAAAAAGAATACGATATTTCATCAACTTCCGATAGAGGACACGCTGCGCACGCAGCTGGAACAAATACAATTCATCATCGGTCTGGGGATTCTTAAACCGGAACTGAGGTAATGGTCACCTTTATAAATCAAGCTAGGACTCAAATTCAATGTTTTGGAACAAGCACCGAAAACCACTATACTACACGTTTTATCATAATCAAAACATTATAACAACAGATTTTGTTATTACGATTTAATGGAATGGTATTAAACTACTCCACCTGAAAATATTGGTTCATCGTTCGCAAACTAGCTATACAAAATGACAATTTTAAATATATCCATCCTTGATATGATTTGTATTGAAATACATGTTTAATTTTCCAAATATGATTAACTCTAATGTGCGTCAGCAATTCCAGCTTCAAATGAATGAAAAATACACAAACAATTCAGCAGCACAAGACTAGTATTAAAATAATAAATAAAAAGTCTAAAACAATCATTATTATGTGGTGTAAAAAAAGCTAGAAATAACTTATGAATTAAGACATTCAAATATGACAATTACAAAAAATAACATATAAAATATGACGCAGCGAAGTGTGTGTTTTAGAGCTGAGATTTACTGTCAAATATGTCGTCAGCTCTCACACAATCCCATCAAAATGAGCGTGAAGAAGGGCTGGATGCTGCTGCAGCTGGTGGCCGGATGCTTCGCCCCACCTGAGACGGTGAGTGTGCATATCAAAACATAAACAATCACTTTGAAATCATAATGTAAAATTTTAGGACAATATCCCAGCAAACACAACACATTTGCATAACATTTATACAATGTTGGACCAACGTCGAAGACATTGGGCCGACGTTGTATAAATGTTATGAAAATGTTTTGTATTTTCTGGGTAACACACCTAATTTTAGAATAATACACCTAATTTTGATATGTTGGCTGACCTAGATCTTAGTCGTGTAATTGGTCGAGCTGGCCATCTCGTGCAATCACATGCACACAATTTTTGTCAGTTCTTGAATATAGGCAATTAAACTAAAATGAATATTTGTCTAAAAATTAATATTTGTTGACTTGTACCCACAGTAGCACGGCATTACATTAAATATACATTTGTTAACTAGTAATAAAAAAGAACTAAATCAAAAGAAAATGGTACATGGTCTCTTAATATTATCTGATTATAGCATTCTGTACTGACTGCAAAATTAGTGGATACTGCTGAATATATTCCGTGTTTTTTTCAGATAAGAGATAGTTTTGTTGATTTTCTGCAACACAGCCCGCCCTTGTTCGCCCCCGCTGTGCTGAAGGTTGTGGAGAGAACGGTAAAAAACGGCACACGATTCCAGCCGCCGGCCCAGATAGAAGTAGACGTAAGTCAGCAATAGAGAACGTTGCTCGCTAACACGATACACTGACCCAATGTTGGTTCAATGTTGGGCCAGCGTCAGCCCACTTGTCATGTAGTCCGCATAATTGAAAAGTGAACAACAATATTATGATTAAAATTTAATTTCCTTCCACAGTGGTAATTATTTGGACCTCAACCCAATTTCCAGCATTCAATAAATGAAAAATAATATTATTTATGAAAAATTCAATTATGTGAATAACTGAGCATCTTCCACAAAATATGTTACACATTTAAGTGGCATTTTATTTAGTCTGAAAAGTCCTTGAGAATATATATACACGCTCTTAGCAGCACAGGGGTTAACTCTTTGCTTCCAGGCAGTTTGGGAGAGGAAGCCCCTTGATCTCCAGGTGACGTTTATGGACGGTACACAGGAGTGCCTGGTCGCGGACTCCTCCACCACCTCACGAGAACTCGTCCACAGGATCTGCTCCACCATGGGAGTGAACGATAGGTTCGGCTTCTCCATCTTCATATCCTTGGAAAAGAAGGTGCGTATGAAGGAACAAAACGAGTCGACGTGAAATGCAGTTACTACCTTATGGCTTTGAACGGCAGATAGGGTTTTATGCTTCAGAAAGCATCTCTTGTTATTCACTGATTCTTCGATGCACCCCTGCGGGAGGGGGGCAGGCTTAGGTACTGATATATTTGCTTGGGTTTGCAAATAATAGTCACCAGGCGGATGTGGTTGTAATTGACCAACCACAGACAAGGAAAAAAACTCTTAGATGCTGAGACCGCTGACTGGCACCTTTACTCGGCGCGCCAAACCGCAGACAGCGTCGATTATTGGCGGGAAGCTAACAATCTGAGCATTGTCTGTGAGTGAGTGAGTGGCACTGCGCTAGGAGTGAATATTTGGTAATGATTAACCTGTTTTCAGATGGCAACTATTGGCATCTATTAGAGAATAAATTCATATCGCAGTTAATCTTTTTCAGGTCGCATCTCTTGGTGATGGGGAATAAATTCATATCACAGTTAATCTGTTTTCTGGTGGCATCTCTTGATAATGGAGAATACATTCATATCGCAGTCAATCTGGTTTCAGGTTGCATCCCTTTGCAATGGAGAATAAATTCACATCGCGATCAATCTGTTTTCAGGTGGCATCTCTTGGTAATGGAGAATATATTCGTATCGCGGTTATCTGTTTTCAGGTGGCATCTCTTGGTAATGGAGAATAGATTCATATCGCCTTTAATCTGTTTTCAGGTGGCATCTCTTGGTAATGGAGAAGACAAGATTCTGGACGCAATATCTCAATGTGAGCAGTCATATATAGATCACGGGGGCAAAGAAGGAGAAGCGCCGTGGCATCTTTATTTCAGGTATTTTGGCAGTCAAAGGATAAACCTTGTGCCGTAAAATTTTATAAACAGTTAAACTTTGAAATATGACAATATCACCCATTAACTGTTGAAGCCGTTTTCATATTTTAATTTCAATTTTTTAATCACTTATATTTTCTTAATTTGAAACCAAACATTTGCCAATCTTGATGTTCGATTACGTTCACAGTAACAGTAATTTGATCGGCTAAAAACTCGAAACAAAAGCGACTATAGTCATGCTTATCAAAAGGTTTACAAACATCTAGATGCAATTAGGTGCAACATGGCAGACTATGAAACAAATTCGTGACTGAAAAATCGTATAGCCCATCACAATGATGCCGGAGCTTTTATTTGGTATGTCACACCTACTAAAAACAGGTCATTATCATTCAAGTTGGGGTGGAAAATTACGTCAGCCTGGGTTTTAAAAGGGCTACAAATTAAACCACTGACTGTTGGTGGTTTGTTTCAGAAAGGAGATATATTGGTGTTCTCCAATAATGTTAATGTCACGCAATCGTGAGAGGGATACTGTTTTTGGGACTATTGACCGCCGCCGGTCACAATTATATTCGTTTTTTTCTAAATATATTTATTGGCACATTAAATACCTCCTTTTGAGCATGGTTAAGATAAAAAAAAATGACATCAATCAGCAACATTTCAAAACCATTGACCTTCATTTTGTAAAATCTGAGTGATTTTCTCTCACTTGAAGTTGTGTCTCGCTGACGCGGGCGGGGGCCCTAGGGTAGTGGTTAGCACCGCTGCCTTTCACGCCAGAGTCCGGGGTTCGGTTCCCGGTCTCGGCGGTTTGAAAGAAACAAAAAATGTTTCTTCCCCATCCACGTGTGAAAGTCGTGAGCCTCCGTGACCGAGAGGTAGCGTGCTCGGCCTCAAACCGCCAGGGCTCGAATTTCGAATCCTGTGTCTGGAGGACAGTGTCATCTCAATCATCTCACCATCCTCAGGAGGTTCTCCTGGCCCAGTTTAGCCTATATGTGCACAAAGGTGGCCTAAAGCCCGATTCATTTCATTTCATTTTGTCTCGCTGACGCGACCCACAACTTCAAGTGGGTGAAAATGCCAATGTTGGTTAAAGGATTAAACTATTTGTTTCAGAAAGGAGATATTTACACCCTGGGAGAAATGTAAGCAGGACATCACGGGAACAAACCTGATCTACGCTCAGGTGGTGCGCGGTATCATGCTGGGGGAGTACGTCTGTCACTCGGTGAGTACCCAGCGAACACGAGGCATTACACCAACATTGGCTCGTGTTTTCTGGGTATACAATTCGATAGTGTGTTTTTCATTCGAAGTGCAATGTGTTGATTTGAAGCCTGGCTAGTAGGGGTCAAATTGTACAATAAGGAATTGAAATTGAAGGTATGGAATGCCACTGGTAGGGTTCAAATTGTACAGTGAGGGCTTTAAATTGAAGGTATGAAAATGATACTGCTAGGGCTCAAACTGTAGAATAATAGCTTCAAACTAAGGGTATGAAATGACACTGGTTATAGGTCAAATTGCACAGTAAGGGCCTCAAATTGAAGGTATGAAATGATACCGGTTAGGAGTCAAATTGTACAATAAAGGCTTCAAATTCAATGTACAAAATGATACTGGTTAGGGGTCAAATACTTCAAATTCGAAGTATGAAATTATACCATCAGGGGTCAAATTGTACATTAAAGGCATCAAATTCAAGGTATGAAATGACACTGGTAGGGGTCAAATTGTACAATAAGAACTTCATATTCATTGTCTGAAATGACACTGTTAGAGGTCAAATTGTACAGTAGGGGCCTAAAATTGAAGGTATGAAATGATATTGGTCAGGGGTCAAATTGTGCAATAAGAGCTTTGAAATCATGGTATGAAATGACACTGGTAGGGGTCAAAATGTACAGTAAGTGGCTCAAATTTAAGGTATGAAATGATATCGGTTAGCGGTCAAATTGTATAATAAGGGTTTCAAATTGATCTATATAACACACATTGACAAATAAAAGGGCTTCTTCGACGTTAGCCCTAACTTGCACAAGTGTTATAAAAATAGTTTGTGTTCACTGGGTTGTCTTTCCTGTGCTCCAGGACGAGGACTTGGCATTGCTAGCAGCTCGCCAATATTACGTGGAGTACGGTATAGACATCACACAACAGGCCCTGAAGGCCGTGCTCCAGTCATACATCCCTCACGACTGGAGACAGAACAAGGATCAGGTGAACTACTGGCTGAAAACCATCATCGCCACACACCTGAAAGTATTCCCTAGCAGGTAAACAGTGGGAATTACCCATTAAAGCGCTGATATATCCTTGTATAAACCATGGAGACCAAAGGGTTTTTTCAATTTAAAATCATCATAAATGTCTTAGCTAGCTCTTTCCGCTCCATTCGAATACCTATTTTATGGGACTACAGCCAGCATAAATGTGTTTACTCTAACAGTGCGGGGATCGTCTTTAGACGTCAGAATCTGACGTCCTCAGACGTCAGATTCTGACGTCTAAAGTCGATCCCCGCGCTGTAGGGGTTAACCTTCAGTGTTTGGTATTTTTCGTATATCATGCGTCTTCTCTCTGACGCTCCCAACAAGTTTGACGTCGCATCGTAATTGCATTTTCATTTTCAAAAATTAATGAGCAATCGAATGTCATTTATATTTTTTCTCCCTCCTACTCGTAAATATGTGACCTGATCGCTCTGACAGCCAGGGTTCGAATTTGAGGCACATTGTCTGGAGGCAGTGCCATCGAATTTATTTGCATAGTCATCAGGAGGACCTGCTAGCCTAGGGTTTGAATAAATATATTTTACTTCACTATTGAAAAAGTTACAATAATGATAATTCAACTTACAAGATTTATCTTACTAGCCCAGTTTATCCAATAAGATTGTCAAAAAAGGCCCATTGATTAATTCATTAATTTATTAATTTATTCCTTCATTTATTGTAGAGACGAGCGACAGCGTCCATCTTCTTACGATGTGAAGGTTGGCGTGGTGAACAAAGCAAAAGCAGACTGGCCAAACCAGGTGAAATATTTTGCCTTGCAAAACAAAAGGCAGTAGTAACTGCTTACTTTACAAGTGAGCGGTTTCTGTCTTTTAATATTGCAGAGCAGTGTTACATGTACTTATAAATCTAAAGTTCGAAAGTTAACATTTAGGCACAAGCTGTAATTTGAAACAAGTCAACAAGTACAAGTCAACATATATCATTTCTTTAGACAAATATTCATTTTAGTTTAATTGCCTATATTCAGAAACTGACACAAAGTGTATGCCTGTGATTGCACGAGATGGCCAGCTCGACCAATTACATGACTAAGATCTAGGTCAACCAAATATCAAAATTAGGTGTATTATTCTAAAATTAGGTGTGTTACTCAGAAAATACAAAACATTTGTATAACATTTGTACAATGTCGGCCCTACGTCTCCGAAGCTGGTCCAACATTGTACAAAATGTTATACAAATGTTATGTGTTTACTTGGGGAGTGAGTAATTGCTGATCTGGCTTGAAAATGAGTGATAACGCAATAACACAAAGAGAGTTAACAAGAAAATAATTACCAAACTTAATTCAATGAATTATGCAGGTAAACCGTTATATAGCTGGTTGCTTACTCTTTGTCTCTTTCAAATTATGTAACAATACGCTATGTCTTTTGATAAATCGGAACGATGATAAAATAAAAGTTATAGACTAGTCATATATAGACATACGTAATTGAAAGACATATCCGGATCCATGCAAACTTATTATTATTATTACATATGCAAATCACTAAAAGGGTAACAAAGGCAAACAGCAAACTGCTTACTCTCAAGTAACCAGTTACTGTTGTTTCACTATGCCTGACCATTGTTTCAGTTTTCACGTTATTATGATGCGGTGCGTGTTGAGGGGTCCATGTTTGAGGAAGGTGTCCGCCTGGCCGTGAATTCAGCGGGACTGTCACTGGAGACTCACGAGGGATCATCTTTGTACTCAGTCTCCTATCCAGAAATATCCAGTATATCCTCATCACAAGAAGGGTAAGTAGTCATAGTTGAGTATCCCATACTGGAATGTGCAAATACTTATTTTGGCTGGGAATGTGTGGAATATATCGACGCCTCGGAGCTAAAGGATCCTATCTGACACTCGTGAGAGTGGCAGATAGGATCCTTTAGCTCCGAGGCGACGATATGTTTGGGCATGTGATAACATGTCATGTGACCTGACAGCGAAAAAACAAAACAGGGTCATGACCACTTTGCTCGAGAGCCCAACAATGGCGGAATCACATCGGCTCAGAGATCAAGGGTCCATTTGTAATCCCCCACGTAATTTTAAAAGAAATAAATGCATACATATTTTTTTGTATGAATTTAATATATACAAATAAATAATGATTTTTGGTATGTTTAGTGATCTGTAAACAATAAATAGTTTTATCTTTTGATATTACGGCAGTTGAAATCTTTTGAAGATGACTCTGATTCCCCCCCCCTCCTCCCCCCACTCTAATTTCCTATGAGCGGCCAACCTCTCCCAACGACCACTTTGGCCAATATTCAGGGTGGAGTTGATAGCAGGTTATACAGTAAACTATATGTTTGTCTGACGGGAAACTGTTAACCCGCGCTACAATTTCAATTTACAAATTCAATTTCAATTGATACGTTTCAGCTCACACTCCGTCATGTTCCTGATGGTGGACGGGGCCTCCATGAAGGTGCACTCACCCGAGTCGTGGGCGATCCATACGCTGGTGACGTACATGATGGACGGCCTGAGAGACAGGTCCCGGTACGCCGTGGCTGTACAGGCGTACACCATGTACACAGGTGGGGAATCTGTCCCCTTGGATATGAAAGGGTGTATCTGCCAATTGAAAAAGTGGCAGATGCACCCTTTCATATCAGAGGGGACGTATTGATGTGTCCTGATTTTACAGTGTAAACAGCAAAAGCAAACATATATTGTAATTTCTAATCAACAGCATTACCTCATTTCAATGTGAATTTCATTGATACACATTATACTATAGCCATATACAGGTTGTTGCTGGAGCATATCCTATTCAATATGCCTTATTGGTCGTGCAGCAACCAAAAAGGCATATTGAATAGGCTAGCTGGAGCAATACTGTTGTTCCAACAGTAAGACGCCACGTACCTAGTCTATCTTATTTTGGTTGCAATCCATGGTAAACAGGCAATTATTTGCATGTAGACTCTATCATGAAATCTAGACTTGCTAAAAATAATTATTGTCTCTATAAAATGTTTTTCCATGGACAAGCTTGTGTTTGTTTTCTCTTTAATGAACACAACCGTGAAGTAGAATTATGCATTGCCTAATATGGAGGACAAAATACGTATCAAGTTATTTAGTGTTTATTTTGCAAATAATAGCTCCAAAAATGTAGGAATAGCTATCTGCAATTCCATATAAACCAAGGGATACGAAAAATTTATGTTTTTATTTGGACGTAAAAACTACTTTAAAATAAGGGTTTTGACCGCCTGCTGGCAAAACTAATTCCATTGAGTCCCTTGTTTATTAAAATGTATTCGATTTACTTGAGATGTTTCTCATGACAGTGGAGGGTTTGCCATGCATGCATGGCAAAGGAGGGTTTGTTCGCTATGGAGGGTTTGACATGCATGCATGATGAAGGAGGGTTTGCCATGCATGCATGACAAAGTAGGGTTTGCCATGCATGCATGACAAAGGAGGGTTTGTCATGCATGCATGCATGAGAAAGGAGGGTTTGCCATGCATGCATGACAAGGGAGGGTTTGCCATGCATGCATGACAAATGAGGGTTTGTCATGCATGCATGACAAAGTAGGGTTTGCCATGCATGCATGACAAAAGAGGGTTTGCCATGCATGCATGCATGAGAAAGGAGGGTTTGCCATGCATGCATGAGAAAGGAGAGTTTGCCATGCATGCATGACAAAGGAGGGTTTGTCATGCATGCATGACAAAGTGGGGTTTGCCATGCATGCATGACAAAGGAGGGTTTGCCATGCATGCATGCATGCATGCATGAGAAAGGAGGGTTTGCCATGCATGCATGAGAAAGGAGGGTTTGCCATGCATGCATGAGAAAGGAGGGTTTGGCATGCATGCATGACAAAGGAGCGTTTGCCATGCATCTATGACAAAGGAGGGTTTGCCATGCAAAGATGGGTTTGTCATTCATACATGAAAAAAAGGGTTTGTCATCAGGTCTTGCATGTATTTTTATTAGGTATATATACGTGGAGTAGATATGAGAACAAATTCAACAGTTGATTCTCTTAGTTATATAATTATATTATCATGATTATATAGGCATATTTTATTATCTAGGGCCTAAAGAACAAATGAAAATATTGATGATTTAATCACTGGATGGATTCGTTTGTTATATTATATGATGTAACGTGATAACTGAATGATTAGTATCAAGAGCTACATGTATGTTAGCTAAGTTCAATGCTTTCACAGCTTGTGGTGCTAATCGTTCTAAATGGATTAATTTAATATCTGCCCATTCAAATGGACTGTGGTGGTGATAGGAGAATATTCTAGCTGTTCTTTGTCATCAAGGCGACTTTCCTTCTGTGGCATAGTCTATGAAGACTGTTGGAAATTGTTCCTTTGACAGCTTGTATTCTGAAACATACGAATCAAACAGCATAATGAAACCAAACAGTATCAAGTGAAACTTGGTGTGACTGTTTTCAGCACAACAACGTATTCAAAGCATCCCTGGTAGCATATAATTATACGCTCCACAAATTCAAATAGTTGTGTTGCTCCTCGTATAAAAACTTTTGGGTCAAGTATATATCGATATATAACTATAAATGGCCCAGCCTTATCGAAATGTGCCAATACTTAATGCCGGAACAGTTTTAACCCTTTAACCGCCGGTGTCGCATATATTCGGGTTTTCATTTTTATTAGCACATTAAGTACCACCTTTTAAACATGTTAAATATAAAATGTGACTTCAATGAGCAAGATTGAAAACAGTTGACCTCCATTTTGTCAAATCTGAATAATTTTCACTCAATTGAAGTTGTAGATCGCGTCAGCGAGACACAACTTCAAGTGCTCCACGTCAGTGCGCGCTTATTTCTCATTGCGCCTTTTTAGACAGATAAGACTGACGATTCACACTCCAATGTTTCAACTTATTAGGCAATGGAATCGGATGGTAAGAATACTTGTATTGCAACTTATTCTTTTGTATATTTATGCTTTATTCCAGTTATACAAGTTAATGCGACGGCGACAATATTATAGCTCTATTTAATATAGTGTATAATAATAATAATATAATTAAAAATAATATATGATATCATATCTACCGTCATTAAAACATAATTTCATTAACATGAGAAGTTACATTTTAGGTTGAGGCTCACATTAATTAACAGTGTTTAAGCCCGTGGGCTTGGCAGGCTTGGGCCTTTATATTATAAATTAGCATGATAACTGGAACCACAATAAGATAAAACATATATTTTATTGACAAGTACCAAATAAGTCTTCTTTGGTGTTCACTTCAGAAACACTACATGAAAACGTTGCACCGTATATTTTAATTGATTATATTTTTAGGTAAACATTTGAAAGAAAATAATTACCTGAAACACCACCTGAGCCAGCTCCTTTTCAAATGGCTTTATTGACGTGCTGAAATACGCAAATCAGTGGCCAGTGGCCACAGTTTGGCAATGACAATTGAGAGTGGCGAGCCAAGTGAGAAAGACAACATTATGGAAACCGGCGAAATATTGTGTCGATGGTCAGTAAGAATTGCGCTCACAGAAGACATCCACATCCGATGCACTAGGGGCTTCAAACTGACCCCGTTATGTGCAATGTTCTGCCACACACAATCCAACAAGCTGTGTTGTAATATCAATTTTTTTTTAAGAACATGTACAATGCAGAACGACATACATGCAATGATCTGCTGAAAAATTACTGAAGACAGGATTTGTCGCCGCAGTGTAGGCCTACTGACTATGGCTGCATCACGAGCACACGATGACATATTTTCTTATCACTACGATCACTAAAAGTAAAATGTATATAATAAGCATCCATGTGTTTGAATATCGAGCCGACTTCAGTGGGACTGATATCGTAGGTTTTAATGACTGTGATAAATTTGACTCCATCCCTTATTTATGCTATTGTTAGCTCAGTAGTATGCTTACACCAGTAGACATGATCGCATAGTAGATTTATACGTAAAGTATTAAAATATATAATGTAAATCAGATTTCTTCTTTGTGTGTTCATAGCATAACATTCTCTACCCAGTGAACACGAGAAATTAAAACAATTCTGGGTGATTAAATTAATATAATTAGCAGCGTCGCAGACTGTGGCCCAACATTCAAGCACAATTGTTTCAACGTCTCGTGATTAGTGGGCATTTGTTAGCACGAGTAACTTAGATGTATTTTTATAAATATGTCTTTTATTATTACATTGAGGTTATGGAGTTATTCAATAATAAAAACTGTAGACGGGAGTTTAAAGAAGTGTTGAACAAACAAGTAACAAGTAACAAGTAATTTATTCTGATGGTCCTCTTTAGTAGAAGACAAGACAGAGTTGCCAGGAAGGCACATGACATAGTATATACAATATTCACATTTTGCAATATTAAAATTTACATATTATTATTTTCACAAACATAGCCAGCTTTTTAAGGTTTTCACCCTTAGTCTGTTTAAAAAGTTTATGTAGGTGGAAGGTTGAAGGTCTTACCCAATATTTTGAATTGATAAAATGTTTACGTTCTTCTTTAAAATTAGGACAACAAAGTAAATAATGAAATTCATCACCAATATCTGTTTCACAAAATTGGCATATACGCATATCACGAAGGACTTGTGACCGAACACCGGCTTCTATGGGTAAGCGATGATTTCGACATCTAAATTTTGTGAAATATTTCCTGAGTAGGTCTGGTAATTCATTCAAATAACTTTCGAAGCCAAACGATGTTTTAATAATACGATAAACTGTACATTTTCCTCCTTGTGATATAATTTCGTGCCATTTTTGAATAAACTGATCTTTTAATCTTATCTTCACTGAATGTTTGAATACTTCGATAGAACAAGGCAATGATTGATTCAACCATAATCCAGAAAATCCGCAATTGTTCAGCGTTGTCTTAACAGTTTCCACCCATTCACACTTAAATATATTTTTTTCATCTAATATATATAATAAAAAGTAGATCGTATTTGAGATCTTGTGTTTTTCACCAGTACATAATCTTGCCCAAAATGTTAGCATACGTGATTTAATATCAACATCTAGGGGAATTGCACCCAATTCTCCATAAACAATCATAGAGGAAGTGAACTTATTTACAGATAACACATATTTAAAAAATCTAAGCTGGAGTCTTTCAAGTATGTCACATTTTTCGCTGCCCCATACTTCAGCTCCGTACAACACTACCGGTTTGACAAACAAATTAGCGTCCGGCGTCAATTTAACTGTTGTACAATTGTTAAAGGGACTGGCCCAGGCTAAAATCATCAAACAATCGGTGATTTTATTTTGGCTTCCTAATATGACCATATGATGTAAACATGTCCATAGACTAGAACTGCAAACGTTTTTTTAATTTTTCTGCTGCGTATTCACCAGTTAGGCTAGATATAGAGACGAACTTCCCGTATTTCTAATTTTAGACATGGTTGTCAATAATTACAAATCAGGAATTTCGACTCTATATCTAGCCTAACTGGTGAAGGCGCAGCATAAAAAAATAAAAACTTTTGCAGTTCTAGTCTACGGACATGTTTACATCATATGATCATATTAAGAAGCCAAAATAAAATCACCGATTTGTTGATGATTTTAGCCTTGGCCAGTCCCTTTAAGTAATGTGTCCGTCACGGGCCGCGGAAGGCGAGAATGCAGACAAACAAGTTTATTAATCCTCTGCGTCCCTTATGTATACACAGGCATCGTATTCCACCTCAATTAAATGGGTTTTTTTAAATTAACATGCATTGAACATTTACATTCGATTTGTAAGTCAAGTTTTAAACAGGTAAAATCACCTTGTTACAAATAAAAGCAGAGTGTTGTGTTGCATAATTATAACATATGCGCACCAGTTTTTTCTATGTTCCCTGTGACTCTCAGATGACACAGATAATAATATTTTTTTTAAATATTATTGACATAGCGCCTGTTATCAAAGATTCACATACGCTCCATATGCAGACATAGTTTGTCGGTATGCATGAATGACAAACCCTACTTTGTTGCCAATAATGCATGACCCATTCTCCTTTACCATCCCTTTTTGTCATGCATACATGACAATCCCTCCATGCCATGCATGCATGGCAAACCCTCCGTTACCATGCATGTATAGCAAACCCTCCTCTTCCATGCATGCATGGCAAATCCTCCATTGTCAAGCGTGCATGCAATGGCAAACCCTTGGCCATGCATGAATGACACACCCTCTGACAAAACTCACTTTGCCATGCATGCATGGCAAACAATCTGACAAACCCTCTTTTGTCATGCATGCATGGCAAACTCTCCTTTGTCATGCATGCATGACAAATCCTCATTTGCCATGCATGCATGACAAATACTTATCTGGTATGTATGACATAACATTGTTAATATTAGGTTTGCTGATATTTGATACCAAAGTTTGTCACAATATTTGAAAATAAAAATAATGGTTTGAAATCGTTGCCCATAACATTGTTTTTCTGTCTTCAATACTTTGGAAACATGACATTGCCTAATTTGTAAAAAAAATAATAACGCTTCTAGCACCAGCGAAATTGCTCCTTAATATGCAAAAAATGAATGATCCTTTCTAACAATAAAAATAATCTAACTTTGTCAAGATGCCAAGCAACATTCGAATATCAAGGCATTTAAAGCCATTCCAATGCCAAATTTGCATGTGTAACTCATTTTTAAAGTTTTTCATAAATTCATACACAGTCTATATTTCATAATAGAGTCTACATGCAAATAATCGGCTGTTGGTAGTAGTAGTTCATTGAGCAGCAGGCTTGTGGCCCTTGTACAAACATAAATTATATAAAAACCGTGTAACAAAACACAATTTTATTTGAAAGCATCTAAACAAGTCAGCAAAACAGTTCAGTTAAACATGAAACTTCTAAGTTAAGGTATAAGAAAAACATGCTTTATATAAAAACATGCTAAGTTGCATACAGTCTTAGCATCGTCATTAGACATCAGCTCTATTTTAAAAACAACGCACAGCTAATATGAACGGATTGACCACTCATATTAAATTTGATTGTGAATGGTCAATCCTTTCATAGAAGCTGTGGGTTATTTAAATAAATTCAATAATTATTACAGAGATTCAAAGGTCATCAAACTGTATAAACAAGTCACACTGGTGATAATTATTATCCTGAAAATTTGACATGCATATGTTTTTTCAGACATTGAAAGAGTAAAATATTTATAATGGCCGTAGACGCGGGCCATAACTAAGATATTATTGACGATTTAAAATTAAACAAAACCGTTTATATACAAGTAATTACACTATCAGTATGCGTGACGCATTTTTCGTCGTGCAAAAAAATACTCACTGTATATTATCAAATTAATATGTAGCTGTGGAACATAAAGCATCGCTAGTACATTATAACAAATCTAGATTTAGCAGATAGCTGGCACATATCAATGTTTCGAAGCTGGCAATTGCGGCAGCAATGTCGACTTCAAAAAAATAACATATCAAGGCGTAATGCAGTATTAAAGTGGAGGTTCATTGTTCACAAACACACGGTTATGGATATAATAGCCAGAAAGAACCACGTGGGTGATGATAACCAATCACAGACATAGATACCTGTTTATCGTCATAGTTATTCACCAGGTAGCGAAGATGACCGAGCACCAATGCCTGCGCTTCAAAACGAATTCATTATGAAAAGTATCACTATGAAAGTATAATTTAAAATTTAAGAGGTTTATCATTTCAGTCATATTATATCAGTCTCTCGTTTCAGGTAGCACTGGTGAGATCTTTAAGACTGTGCTGATCTACCACTGTGTATTTCCTAATTGTCTAACAACACCGACTAGCTCATAATATGAGAGTGAAAAATAAGATGTGAAGCATTTTCCCATCGACGTAGTCTCTCGTTACAATATATTCGGGGTGAAAAAGTTGAACAGCACACACCATCTCATTAAATACAATAATTCTAAAAGACCAGGTTTACTCTTTTTCCCATCGACACTACCTCTCTTTTCAGACAGCTCCGGGGAGATGAAGTTGGAAGACGGTGAGCTGCTGCTGCTGAGTAAGCCGGCTGGTCAGGACGCTCTGAAGTCCCCTCCTCACTGCACGGCCCAGTGTGTTCGTACCGGAATCAGCGGACTGGTGAAGACCTCACAGATCTACGTGCTCCCTACACTGACTGAGCCCTCACAGGATCTAGTGGTGAGAACCAGGATCAACATTTGGGAATTTTATGAAATTGTGATTTATAAAATCGGGCATTTTATAAAAGTGGATTTTTTTATTAACTGTGAGGTAGGACTTATTATATGACAATAATATTACCATGATTACATTTGCTGGTTGGAACCAGCGCTTTAGAACCATCTGGGAACTATTTGAACAAACAAGTGGTATTTACCCCTGATGAATAAAGAGTGGCTCAGTATGTCAAATGCAAATTACTGCCCGTCGTTTAGTTTCTCTTTAAATAAGAGGGTATCATATCACGCTGATACATTTAGTCACATCACATATTCATTTAACCACCACCCACCATTTCTATTTAAGTGAGCAGAGGAGAGTAGATTTCTATGATCATGATAAATAGATCATAATATTTTCACCAAGCCCTTACTTGATAATGAATACTTAAACATGTTAAATTTCAATAAATCTTTACCCGCGGAATATTGTCTACATAAATCATACAGACCTCATCAAATATCCTTTTCATTTTTCCAAGACATTAATTTATTGTTTCGAAATTAATATAAAACATGTGAAAAATGTAACCACTGTCAACATACATTAGAATTATTCAGTGTAGCAGTTTAATGTTTTGATGGCAATGAAATGTGTATTTTTTACGTATTCTGTTTCTATTTTTTTTTCTTTAAATGACTAAGTTTCTTTTAGCTTTTTATAATAAACTCATTTTGTAACTCGCACTGCTTCTTTTACATTCTATAACAATGTCATATTTGCAAGTGCCATAAGGCATGTCAATTGTTTGCATCTCACACCCTTTGCAGCAACTATTCAGATCTTCGTCTCAGCAAAGAGGTAGATTTGACATGGATCATCCCGGTGGGAGCAGTCGAGGACATTCCCATGGTGACGACATGCCTGATAGCTACAGTATGAACGAGGAAAACGTGGGGGACTCCTACTCACACCTGGACGTATCAGTGGAGATACATGACACCGCGTCAAATCACACCGAAGGCGCGGAGGAAGTCAACTCCGGCTCGCGCATGAGCAGAGGGACACCGGAAACGAAAGTGTCACCAAGGAGTCTAGACTCCTTGGGAGGAACACCTCACACACTGGGCGTTCCAAGGACACCAAGTCCTGCTGATCCATCTTCTCCGCGGAGCCTGAGAGGGGATCCAGAGACTGAGAGCATGACCTTCGCGGCGTTGGGATTAAGTCTAGGATCGGGATCGGGTACTCCGACTTCCAGTAACGCGGATATCTTCTTTGGCAAGAGAGAGTTAGATGCATCACCCGGTGGAGTCGAGGACTCTCACAGTTTTGTCAGTGATGGTGATACAGGTGGTGCAGCTCCAGAGATGACGCAGTACTTTCAGGAGGCATTTTAGATGGACGACCAGTACCCAGCCAGCACGAGACATCCACACAATGTTGGACCAATGTTGGGCCAGCGTCTTAGACGGTGGACAATCATTAAAAGTCTTAAAACCCTGTAAATTTACTACTTAGAATTACTTCTGTTTTAGCAGTGAGTTGTTAAAACAACAGGCTTATTGAAATCGGGCATGTTTTTCTAAAACATATCACGTTTGACAAATTATTATTTGATTTGTCAATTATCCACATCACCAACTTGAACATTGTTCACCAGATATCGCTTGTTGCAGTAGAATGACTTTACTGTCACACACGTGAGCAATCTCGCGTTTAGCGTTCAACATAATTAAGCATGATAAGTGTGTACTTCTCGTCGCCTCGGAGCTCAAGGATCCTATCTGCCACTCTAACGAGTGTCAGATAGGATCCTTTAGCTCCGAGGCGACGTTCTGTCGGGTCACTTACGCAATTTAGCGCGCTAAAATGTTTTAGTTATACCGCGTCATTATGAAAACCCATTATAATCTGATGATATCGCTGAACCAGGATAGACATACAATTTAAGATAATTGAACGCATTTATGGTTGGGAAATCACAGTGATATTTTTTACTTTTTTTGTTTTAGTCAGCAGGTTAAGAATTTAACGTGTTAATAGTGTTAATTAATATTATAATTTCATATATGTATCTATTTCTTCGTGGTAATATGATCAAATAAGATTACGTCAATCAGCATTAACTTCCTTGTTATCCGTGTCAATTGGCTGATTCAACTGCAAATTTAAAAATGTGATACATGTATTAATATATCATTGCATTTTCAATTCAAAGGTGCTTATGACAAAATATGTTATAATTTCACTCCTAGAAAGTTTGGACAAAATGTCAGTGTAATTTCCAATTGAGCAGCTTAAACCGTAGGCTTAACCCTTTGACTTCCAGGCCGGGGTGCATGCCAGGATCCAGATATACTGGTGTAGGAGTTATATTTTTCGTCATTTGAAGCTGGAATTGCTAACGCAATTTCCAGCTTCAAATGACGAAAAATACATAAATGTAGTATATATTTGACGAAAATTTGTGTCATTTTATGGTTACGTTCATTGACGATTGACGACGGAAATTTCCGTCATGTATGGTAGTGAAAAGGTTAATCACCACACTGGTATAAACCGACTCATCTTGATCATTTTCTGGTACGATGATCAATTTTGCCAGTATATGAGACGTTGCTTCATCGTTCTAATCTACCGTGCAGGGTAAACGGTGGTAGTTACTTACTTTAAAAGTATTCACATACTTCTGTTTGACTTTGGACGCCAGTATTGTCATATGTTGATTTTAAAAATGACAATACCAACCATCTAAATTAATTGAAAAAAAAACTTGATCTTTAAATCCCCTAAGCTATCTCATTTAAATTTTCAAGTAAGTAACGTTAGATGAAAATTACTCGTGTTTGTTCAACTTGAGATCAATCTTTGCAAATCTTCACACTCATTCCACCCCAATAACTGATTTGATCGGCTAATAAAATAGATTAAACATGAGTATTGTCAGACTTAGCGGTGAAAATAGCACATTTTGTTTTCTCTGTATGCGTATCATATGTTAAATTAAATATCTTCTGCGGTATGGACATTATTATGGGATGTAGATTGTCATATTTGAGTATTGAGTTTAGTGATTTGACCCCATCTATGTGCTGTTATTATTATATACCATCCCATTCCCATTGTATATTAGGAGATCAGTGTCTTTATATTAGTTCGTTTTTTTAAATATAACAGGAAGCATGATGTTTATGAGATTCATCAAGCCTTCGTACATTGTATACTTTTAGGTCAGGGAAAAATGATGTGCCTTGTGAGATGTAAGTGCTGCTCTGAAACGAATGTTATTTGTTGTTTTAAATAAAATGCGTGCAGCACCATGAATATTTACATGCATGTTGTTCTTTTTAAAGGTCTTGTCAATTGTTAAAACTTGCAGGACATGGGTCCTCCAGAATGCAATAGTACGCGTGGGTAGGCCTAGACACTATATCATAATAATACTAAAATATGTGTTTCATACCCACCGCAGCAGTAAGTGCAAGTTCCCAAATCATAGCAAGTCCATGTATACTTGAGCGACATCTATGATTTAATAATTCCAACAAAGCTCTGGCTCTTAGCTGGGCGTTGCGTTTGCAAGCTAACTAATCCTACTACTGTGGGGATCAGGAAAAAGTTGAACCCTCGAATGTGTATTGACAGGACAGCTTTTCCTCAAACATTGTACACTCCACCAATGTTGATTCAATGTTGGGCCAGCGCCGCAGACGTACGTCCAGCATTAAAACAACATTAGGTCAATGTCTCTTTGAATATTATCTTGAAATCAGTTTAATTGCTGATATTAATGCCGTGAACATGTGCTCTTATAGGCTACTGTAGGCCTACACGTGACCGTCCCACCCATGCTCGTTCCGCAGTTGAATGGCTCTTTGACTGCCCAACTCGTTGCTCCACAAGAAGCCGGTTTACTTGCTAACATTCGAAATATTCAATATGTGCGTCTGATAGTTTGTATGAATGCTTTATAATCTTAATTTGATTGGTTGAGGAATCCTGCTTTACCAGCAGCCAATCAAAATGACTTTGCACCGAAGCAGTGGCCAATTGTTTTCTAAATTCATAATTTTGTAATTTAGCCGAGCTTTGCAGGTATTTAAAGTGTTATGTATACATGCATGCACCACGGCGGGGAAATCATGACGTTAACAGTTTTACATAATATAAAAAGTGTAGACTCGCATCACAAAAAAACGACGCTGTGCTGCTCACTGAATACACAGAAGTGTGCATGTTGACCGATTCACTGAAAATAAGCAAGAGCCCACTCGACAATAGCGCGATGCCATTGTTGAATTTGTAAAATTAATGACGTAAAATGCAATAAATCTGTCTTTGTGTGCGATAAATCAGCCATTTTTATTTCCTAAGCCATTATTGAACTTGACCAAAGAATTAGGTATAGATCGTTGACTTGGCCGAGAACTGTTTATTATCAACACGCAAAACAACTTTGAGCATGATACATGAACAATTTTTTTTAAGTTATCGCGCCCACAAGGACATGTTAACGCCAATGCCGATCTTCAATATTTTTTGGCAATAGCCAACCTTCAACATAAAAATAAAAGGCAGGCAAAACAACAAAAAGACGTCATTTTCTGATGATATTGCTTTATTAGCGGGCCTGCGAAGTGCAGGTACAATGTACTGTTTGTGGGCGAGCATACGACCACCATAAATAAATACATACAAATAAGTCATAGTGAGAAACAAAATTACCAACAATAAAGTGAGAAAGCCGGCCTCCGACTGGTCGAGATCCAGCTCTCGACGAATCACATGTGCCGTACCAGTTAATGCAGAATACCTATCACGGCCATTATATTAATCTGTACAGCAACAATCATATACAACTTGTACAGAAGCTCTTGTACACCAGTTGTTGTATATGGGTATGTTCTTAACAGCGAACACGAGGCGTTGAAACAATGTTGTTTTAACGTTGGACCAGCGTGTACGACGCTAGACCAACGTTAAAATAACATTGGCTAACGCCTCGTGTCGGCTGGCTATAGATACCGGTGTCAATGACTATGATACAAAACGACAGCTTTATCATTCATTCGAAATATATATACAGATTAAACCGTGGCATCGTCGTTACAACTGAAATTAAATTGATGTTTTAATATATTTTTAAGCTTCTACAACGCAGCTGTAGCATTGCTGAGATGTATACTGCCGTGCAAACCAAGAAAGTAGTATCTTCTTGATTTACAACTAAAGAAGATATATACTGTATTTGTCTTTGCAGGGCAGTACAGTAGACATGTCGTATTATTGCAAATTGCGTCCTCGGAGATAACGGGTCCTAAACTGGTACTCTTCGGAGTGGCAGATAGAACAATGTAGCTCAGAGGAGACAAAATGGTATCTCAACAAACAAGAGATGCTTATACTGCGTTGTTTAAATGTTGGGTCGGCGCAGAAGGTGGTGGGCCAACAATAACCAAACAAAGGCCGAGCGTCACGTGTTTGTTACGATTATGTCTAAAGCAAAGAAAGTCTCAAAAAGTATATGGCAGAGCAGGAAACAAATGCGTAAAAGACACGCCAGCCGAGAATTTGCTCAATATATTGCTATCATCTCAAACGTTGTCCCCAAATCCAGGTATTGTCATCGTCCTTACAGCAAGGCTAGGCGTATCGAGGTCGCAGGTCTGCGACCTCGATAAGCCTAGCCTTGCTGCAGGGGAGATGGGTAATGTTATAGGCTAACATGTATTGTGAGAAAAATGTGCATGCGCATGATTATGAATGACATGATATGAAGCGAATTTGAAACATGGTAGCATGACATCTACACCAGCCTGTTGAATGAGGTATAGGCGTACAGTCCTGCAACTGCTCGCTTACATCTGTAAATAATTATGTGAAACAAGTAACCAACTTTTCCAAAACTGTACGATTGTTTGATAATAATCTGTATAGCCTAGAAAGCCCACGACTCCAAACAGTCGCTTACATACCCGAAAAACAGATGTGCGTGTGGTACATCCCTAAAACCAGAAATACAACCACACTTCACAATATACACAGAGGACGAGTCTGATATATTAAAATGAAAAAAATATACACTCATGTAAAAATACAGCAAGTTGTAATTCAGCTATATAGTTAAAATATTCAAATTTATTATTCATCCGTAAAATCAAGAGTTAGTCATCATAAATAATGGTATGACTACATAAAAGTATAAGATCGAAGTTACTTTCACAAATTTATGAATTAGAATACGCACGCGGCAAAAAGGCGAGCTGTCCAATAGATAATATGGTTGCATTACCTATGTGGTTGGAACATAACGTGCAAATTTTGCAAACCAAAAGGCAGTGACTGTTTACTTTTCCTGCCGGCTTTGCAGAACAGTATTATCTCCGGTTTTTGGTATGTTTACAACAAACGTATTGATTTAAATTGACTACAATAACACGCAACTGTAAATCCCAAATAGAGCACAAATCGTACATAGTAAAATATCTCTTTTGTAAAATGCATGGCACATTTTATGTTCATTTCACGCTGGCAATTTAAATACAGCACTTAAACGGGGAATTCACATCACATTCAGTATCGTTGAAAATTATCATCAGTATCCCAGTAAACACAAAGCATTTCAATAACATTTATACAACGGCGGCCCGACGTTGGTCCAACATTGTATAAATGTTATTCAAATTTTTGTGTTTACTGGGTCAAGACCTAGAAGATTCAGCAAACAGCACCACAGACAAGTACTTTTTTTTAATTAGAAGCTGAAGTTTGGCACAAGCAATATTTTAAACATTACTGTCACTTTGCATCCTTTCACTGTTTTGGATACAGTCGCTATAAATTATATACATGTATGGCCATATTTAACATGTTTAATGACCAGTTTCGTGCAGTTAATCCTGCTGGAAAAGCACTGATCCAACGTTGTCACACCATTGGTTCAAGCTTAGACAACGTGAAGCCTTAGTATTTATAAAACGACACTCAAGAATTTTAATTACAACATTGGTTGTGTTAAAATTTTACATCGAAGAAAAGTATTACTGTTTGAGGTTATGTTGAAAGCACAGAAAAATAGACATATTCGAGGCACAACACCGGTAGCAACATGATATTATCACGTCCCTTAGGAATTAAAGTGTTGTATATGGACTATAGGACACCTTAAACCCCAGGAGGCGATATATTTACATTCCTTGCTCAATCTCGTTGTGGTTTCCTCTGCTTTTGTATTCGACAGGCACTTTGAAGAATTTATCACAAGCCCGTGCTGACGTTGCAAATCATCCCAGAACACGGAATGCCCATCCGATGCTGAGCTAATGTAGGCCCACGGTCAACAACGCTGGTCCAGCATTAGGCCAATATCAGTGAACGTCTTGCCTTTGCTTTGATTACCCGTTATTACGCTATGCATTTAAATGACCTCACAAAAAGCACGAGACGTTGGTCAATTGCTGGGTTAATGTTGGCTCAACTTCTTCGACCTTGGCCCAACACTAACCCAACAATATGTTAGCGTCACGTGTTTGCTGACCTACATTCTGGCTTCCTGATGGGCCGAGATATCGCTCGACGACGAAACAGATGGCCCCGATTTGACAGCAATAATTTCACACGTAGTCCAATAAACAGTAGCCCAATATGGCTAGCCATTTTTTACGTAAACTATAGCTAACCAAATCACTGGAAGAGGGCTGTAAATTTTGAACAAACGTACATAATTATGAATAATAGGTGTATGAATTAGAATTTCATAAAAGTACTGTTGAAAGCAAATAATAAGCATGGTAATGCACAAATAATATTAAATAATAATAGTGAATTCTGTAATTGCCTCAGTCACTTGAAGTTGTGTCTCGCTACCGCAATCCACAACTTCAAGTGCCTGAAAAATGTATGTGAGCTGCAAAATTCATTCCAACATACATCAGTGTTCAGAAATTTAGGACATATTTTATTTTAACAAGTTTATACAGGCGCTTATAACAACACAGAATGTCTACTGTAGTCCACATCAGTACTCTAGGGATTAAATGTACGAGGAAATTCGCAGAAATCAAAAGCAAAAGTTTCACGCTGCACTTTGAAAGACACTTCGTCGGATATGCAAATAAAAAATACTCAAAATTGATGTGAAATATGGAGCAAGCAAAGCGGTATTATTGGTATTGGTCATCAAGAGATCGTGTGAAGTGACATGGGTCGCCGGTTAGTATATTATTATATACTGTAGATCTGGTAATATTCGCGAAGTTTTAATTTTCGCGAAAAGGATAAATTCGCAAGTTCAAGAATCTCGCGGAAATTATTATTATAATAGCGCTACTAAAGTAAAAATAATAATTCGCGTATTCTAAACTTCGTGAAAAGTACCAAAATCAGAAATGCATGTTGCCATCAATGCTTGAATGTTTGAGTTGTTTAGCCCTTTCAGTGCGGAAATCGATTTTAGACGTCAGAATTTGACGTCTGTAGACGCAGACGTCAAATTCTGACGTCTAAAGTCGATTTCCGCACTGAATGAGTAAAATATTTATAATGGCCGTAGACCCATAACATAGGTATTCAAATGAAACGGAAACAGCTATCTTAGACATTTATGTTTATTTCAAATGGCATCCCTTCGGTCTCTAAGTTGGTTTATAGAAAAATAGCTCAGCGCTCTAAAGGTTAAAGGTGGGCTACCTTAACATACACATATTTATCTGCCACACCACAAAGTGGCTGATACACCCTTTTATATCCAAGGGGATGATTTGTCATTACAGTGTGCTTGGTGTCATCACTTTTGCTAAAGATGTTGACGGTGACTACGCGCCCCACGTTTGACCTTCGATGGAATCACCCACAGTAAGAACACATGTTGTGTCAAGGCAGTTTCTAACTGCAGTAGATCTTGAAAAAATGTATATCATTTGTACAACGTCGGCCAAACGTCTTCGACGTTAATCCAAAATTGTACAAATGTCATACAAATGTTTTGTGCGTGTTGGGTTGATCAAAGTTATGGTAAATCATTCGAATTCACGACAAATATAGAGTGGACATTAAAATGTTTTGTGTTTGCTGGGTTGATCAAAATAATGTTAAATCGATTATTCGAATTCACCAACAAATTTAATATAGAGCAGACACTAAAAAAATTTCTGTTTGCTAGGTTGATGGTAAATCATTCGAATTCACCAGCAAATATAGAGCAGACACCAGAAAATCTCAATTATATTATTTACTTTACTTGAGCTCTTAATGGTTAAGGGTAGACACCAACATACGTACACGCACGACAACAGCTGTGAAGACGCTGCCTGGGACGTAGACAACCTCCACACGTGATGCCGCTCACATGCGTGCATATTTGATGTTTGTATCGAGGTCACAGGATCGCAAAACATTTCCTTTGCCAATGAAAGAATATAATGGATTTTGTGGCTAAACACTATTCTACAAACCTGATAACAAAATTTCAGCTTAAAACCTTTAGCCGCCGGCCCTGATTATATTCGCATTTTCATGTTACACATTAAATACCATCTTTTGTAGATGCTAGCCCTTGGATCACTGAGCTATTCAATTGAAATTTTCACTCACTTGAAGTTGTGTCTCGCTACCGCGATACAAAACTTCAAGTGAATGAAAAATCATGTTATTTGTGAAATTTATGTCCCTATAATTAAATATCAGTGTTTATAGATTGAAGGCATATTTAGCGGTGAGCAGCTCGTTATCAGGGGTAATACAGGTGCTAATAAAACACAGAATGTCTACTGCAGTCGACATCAGTGCTCTAAGGGTTAATGATACAATGTTACATTAATCAACAACATTTGAAAATAGCTAACCTCCATTATTGTCAAATCTGAATACATTCCAATTAAATAACTTGGCAGTTGAAGGCTTAACCCTTTAACCACCAAATTATTCAATTTGACTTTTCACCCACTTGAAGTTGTGTCTCGCTGACGCGATCCACAACTTCAAGTGAGTGAAAATTATTTAGATTTGACAAAATGGAGGTCAACTCTTCCCAAATCTTGCTGGTTGATGTCACCTTTTATCTTTAACATATATAAAATGTGGTAATTAATGTGCTAATAAAAAAGAAAAACAGAATATATGCGACACCGGCGGTTAAAGGGTTAAAGTGCAGGCTTTTCAAAGAGTAAATGCCATCAACGTCGAATTATTTATTCTCATTTTTATTCACCTCGTGATGTGAACTTGCTTATAATGCAATGCAAAGGCAAAAGGCAGTAACTGCTTACTTGAAAAGTGAGCAGTTACTGGCTTTGGTTTTGCAGATCGGTACGGTTTTCTCATTGCAATCTGGTAAAATTGATCTTTACCCTCACAACGTTGAAATATTGCTATATAAACAATGAAGAAAAAAGGTTTTTTTTCAATTTGAATCATCATCAATATCTTCGCTAGCTGTTTCTGTTTTATTCGAATACCTATGTGATGAGTCTGCGGCCATTTAAAATATTTTATTCTTGCACTGCGGTGATCGACTATAGACGTCATAATCTACGTCTACAAATGTCAGATTTTTACGTCTATAGTCAATCCCCGGGCTGAAAGGGTCAAGTGTCATTTTGCGGGCTTTCGTTCGAGACGTTATGATGATATATACCTGGGAATTTGTGAACTAAATTATAGATGGGGCATTAAAGGATAAATAACGTCGTCCACGGGGTTGAAATATGGGGCCTTAACCAGTGGAGCGCTAAATTTTTTTTATGAAAACCTTGGAGACCAAAGGGTTTTTTTCAATTCGAAATCATCATAGCTGTCTTAGTTAACTTTTTCCGATTCATTTGAATACCTATGTTATGGGTCTACGATCATTATAAATGTCGACTCTTAGAGTGCAGGGACAGACTTTAGACGTCAGAATCTGGCGTCTACAGACGTCAGATTCTTGACGTCTAAAGTCTATCCCCGCGCTGGAAGGGTTAAATTTAATGTCATCGTTTTAATCAATACCTCAAATAATTGTCATCGACTAAAGCCCACAATATGGTGCAATTAACAGTCTGGAGGAATACTGTTCTGCAAAGCCAATAGGCAGTATCTGCTCACTTATAAAATGAGCAGATACTGTCTTTGTCTAATTATCACTCCATGAAACGAACATTTACTTGTATGTCTTGGCTGGATTCGACGACAACACCGATTAATTTATTAAAGTTAATTGTACTAAAGCCCAATGTAAAAATCGGTGTTACCTACACACGTTACAGTGTAACAGATTATTGATAAGTATCACAATAATTTGTCATTGTCCACTTCCAACAAAGAGAGTAATCAACAACAGTAACCAAAGTGACATCACATTTCGCTCAATTTCAAGGAGTTTGAAAAAAAGAGACGTTCGCATTACCGAGGCAGGATAATGGCCACTACTGGCAGCTCAAAGCGAGCATTGTCGTTAACGTCAGATCACATCCCAGCAAATACAACACATTTGTAAAACATTTATACAATGTTGTATCAATGTTTTACAGATGTTTTGTATTTTGCTGGGATATGGTATCTAAGTAGTTTCGTTTAATCTAATCATATCATAATTATAAACTTATTTAAAACATACAATATTTAAACAATGATTTTGAAGTTATATACTGTAATTTATTATCATAAAGATCATGAAACATAATAATGCAGTATATCACACATTCCCAGCAAGCGTGCGATGGTCATGTTGGATCTGTGACGGGCCAGCGTCGCAGACGGTGGCCCGACATTGATCTAACATTGGATGAATGAATCGTGTTTGCTGGGTTGTTAAAAGAGTGGACGTATTCCCGTACATTTCCTTATACGTAACATTTAGACATTTCTAAGATATAAAAGTTGAGAAATTGCCTGTCGTATATTCAGTCGTACTTCATACCTCGGGTATCTTTTATTCAGTTCCAACTTGCATTAGATTGTTATCGAATTAAAATAGATTCAGAATAAAAAAAGAGATATACAGCATACAAATACACATCAGAGCAGAGGCTAAAAGACCATAATTGTCCACACTTATTGTGTTTTCATCACAATTGCTTTCTCTTCAATCTCACAAGCTAAGTCATAGTCTTTCTGTGTTTCAATACCACATACAATGATATTTTCGCGTGTATTTTTTCTTCTCGTTGATGGCACAAGAAAGAATATAGCAATGCAGAAGAAAAAAACAGACAATGAAAAAATCGCGAGAGAAAATACAGTATGATATATACTTTTGCGAAAATGTATGTATATGTGGCATACATACATCTCGTCGCCTCGGAGCTAAAGGATCCTATCTGACACTCGTTAGAGTGGCAGATAGGATCCTTTAGCTCCGAGGCGACGATCTATTGTGACAGTTGTCTTGTGCCATTGGTCGTTTTACTTTTCATTTCTCGCTATTTCCCACAAACCCCACGATGCGTTGAGCAATTATTGTTGGCTTAATGTTGGGCAATTGTCTGCGACGCTGGCCCAACTTTAAGCCAACATTGTCTCAGCGCATTGTGTCTTTTGGGATATTTGAAAACACAATTTGCGGTAGATTGTGGGCTATATTATCAGCACCATTAACAACAGGACAGGGTCGTCCTCCTACCCAAGACCTTCAACATGAAGGAAATCACACGAACAAGTCGTTGCCTTGCAAATGAAAGGGTGTGTCTCACTTTGCAAAGTGGGACACACACCCTTTCACATACAAGGGGGCTAACTGTGTAAGGCAAATCAACCAAACATGTTCTCGATTATTCTATTATCTGCAGACTATGCACCAGTCGATATCTTCTGTGTTTTTTTGAGCACCATTGTCTGTGCATGGCTTTCTCTGTCTTTGTTTCAATGTACATTCCCATAAAACAAGACATCTTGACCTATGTTGGTCCATGACTGGGCCAGAATCTATCACGCTGACCCAGCATTAAGCAAGCATTGGTCAGTTACGTGTCATCGATTGCGACAGACAATAAGGTGTCATGGAGCGATTTGCTCTTCTGGAAATTGCTTCTCGCCGGAGATCATCAGCTGTGCCAATTTAGCCTCCTGTCAACTTTCCCAACTCTCTTACATATTGTTTTGGCACCGGTTCAATCAGTTCGATCAGTTGGTAGGCTTTATTAAGCCACCTTCGGCCTTTCCCACCCTGCAGCACCTGCTTATAGGTTATCTTGTACAGACCACTGACGAACAGCAGATGAAACCTGCAGTTTTATCAGTTGCATCTTGTAATCTATATTCGTCTCCTCGGGGGCTGAAGGGTCATAACTGTCACTCTAACGAGTGGCAGTTATGACCCTTCAGCCCCGAGGAGACGATTTGGAGGTACTCCAGTACCTCTGCAGTCTCACGTGGCACCCTTGGCCACCGCGTCTGCTGGCCACAGCGCCATTGCGTACTGTTCCTCGCTTTCTCTTTCAGCAATCAACCACATATGAGTGGTCACCAGGTTCTATCTCTTGGTTTTCTTTGAGAATGGGAACCAGTTGGATCGTTTGTTGGTGGGCTGGTGTGTGGAGGACTGATGGTACAGAGATCGTGGCAGTGTAGCGTGGGCAGGTAGGTTGTTCAGATAGTCCGCTCTGGTGTAGCGACCCATCTTAGGCTTCTTCTTGCTTTTATCTGATAACAAAACACAGACAGCCATGTAGTCACAGTAGCTGATCAGCCAGTGCAATTGGCATCACTTCATAATACCATTTTTTAATTGACTGATACGTCAGATTTAAATGGAAAATCGTGCACTTTTGAAACTTCTAAATATATATTACTGTCTGACAAGATCTTAATCAAAATCTATTGGCGCGGAATTGTAGTGGTTTCTTTAACCCGTATAACGCTTTAGTTTTGTATAAACCATTGGGACGGAAGATTTTTTTCAATTTTAAATCATTATGAATGGCTTAGTTTGAGGTGTTTATCTGTTCTTCGTTATGTTCATATAAGACTGTGTTGAAGGAAAATACGTCCTGTGCCTAAATTGTGTATGGCATAAAAATGAGACATACACAAGATATAAAAATTCTCAGCGCCTGGAATCATGATTAAACCTGATGTTTGTTTAATGATTGACCAGCGTCGCAGACGATGGTCCAGCATTAAACAAACATTAGGTCAGCATGTCGTGTTTTCCAGGTTTCATTTTGGTCACACACACACGTCCCACATACCTTTGTTCTTGCCTTCCAGGTGGGTTTTGAGGTAGGTGCCGGTGGCTTGTCTCCTGAACTCGGCCAGATCAAACCCGTTTTGTAAATCAAGAGCTATGCGCTTTCTCTCGTCTTCAAACGCCTGCAGCCATCGGGTCTTCTCCTCTTCTGACTTGCCGTGCACGATGTACCACTTCTCTTTGCTGCGGTCGTAGATCTTGAAGGCGTGCTTCACGTTGGTATTCGTCGTGGGCTCCTTGCCGTCCGCCACAGCACACACCTCACAGTGATCCATGTCTATCCGACCCTTGTACACCAGTAAATCCCGCCATAACAGATCCTGATTAACATCAGTTTACATGACGTGAACATCATCCCAGAGGAAGATATTATCTGATTATATAACCATGTCACTTCCTTCCAGACAAAATCTTTCGGGTCTGCGACAATTGGAAATATTTTTACACTTACAGATCGAGAATCGACTTTAGAACCTGACGTCTACAGACGTCAGATTCAGACGTTTAAAGTCGATCCCCGCACTGTACGGGATAAGATGCGGATCTTATCGCGAAGTTGTAGAATTTAAGTCAGATTTAAGAAATATTTAACTTACATTTTTTTTATAAAGGCATGAACCTCCCCTCCCCCCTTACAATAAAGAGTGCCTGCTAAAATAAATCAAATCACTTTACCTTTTTACAGTAGATGAGCTGATGGTCAAACAGGAGAAAGATTCGATCCTGGGGCCATCCGGAGGGGTTCACCTTAGTCAGCTGTCCCGACAGGATCAGCTCCGAGCTGTGATCCAGAATGTCAGGTCCCTGCCAGTCCACCACCTGTGTAAGTCATAACATATCACAGTCAATTAACCGTTAGAACACTGATGTCGACTACAGTAGACATTCTGTCTTTTGTTATCACATGTTGTATAACCAGTTGTTAAAAGTAAAATATGCTTTCAATCTTGAAACAATGATATATGATGGGACTTAAATTTCGCAAATCACACAAATTTTTGGTCACTTGAAGTTGTGGATCGCGGTAGCGAGACACAACTTCAAGTGACTGAAAAAAATTAAATTGAATAGTTCAGTGCTCTAAGAGTTACCCATTGAAGCGCTGAAATACTTTCGTATAAATTATGGAGACAAAAGTGTAAACACGCGAAAATTCTACAGTATTGCTGTGTTTTATATCAATAGAAATATCTCCAAATTTGATCAGATAGTCTGTGGTGGGAGCTTAGTAGATCAATTTGTTCAATGTCTAAGTTAGCTCTTTCCACTTTATATGAATACCTACGTTATGGGCTTACGAACATTAGAAATAGTTTAATCCTTCAGCGCGGGGGTCTATTTTAATCGCCAGAATCTGACGTCTAAAATCGGTCCCCGAGCTGAAGGGGTTTAACAACTGGAACATGTTATTTTATCGCTGCCAGAGTAGCTGGCAAGTAAATTATCAAACGTCGAATCGAATCGGCCATTAAAAATATTTTAATCTTTTAGTGCGGGGATCGACTTTAGACGTCATATTCGGACGTCTGGGGATCGACTTTAGACGTCATATTCGGACGTCTGGGGATCGACTTTACGTCCATAGCGGTCAGATTCTGATGTCTATAGTCGATCCCCGCACTGGAAGGGGTTAACCCTTACAGCGCGGGGATCGACTTTAGGCGTCAGAATTTGACGTCTACAGACGTCAGATTCTAAAGTCGATCCCCGCACTGTAAGAGTAAACATATTTATAATGGCCGTAGACACATAACATAGGTATTCAAATGAATCGGCAAAAGCTAACGAAGACATTTATGAGGATTTCAAATTTAAAAAAAAAACATTGGTCTCCATGGCTTGAACAAAAATAATTCAGCGCTTTAACCCTTTCAAGCCTGAATTTACCATTGTCATTTTCATCCACTACAAGCCGCGAATTGCTGTCGAAATTCTCGACTTGTAGTGAATGAAGATATGGTTTAAAAAATTAAAGAAAATTGCCATGTATTGTTAAAACAGTTTCATGGAAATTTTCGTTCTAAAACCCTTGGTTGTAGGAGAATTAAGTCTGTTTTCAGGGATGTAAAATGATGCTTTAGTGCATCGTGAGGGCTTGAAGGTTTAAGGGTTTAGTAACATAGACATGACACCGACCTGATCCTGCCACTGAGCCAGCTTCTCCAGGCTCTCCATCTTCCTCTTCCTCTCGTTGATCAGGGTGGCTATGTGCTTCATGGCCTCCAGGGCATCCTGCAGGGGGTGGTAGTCCGGGTGCTCGGGCAGGGTGTACTTAAGTAGCTCCCTCAGCTGCAGGGGATACTTACAGATCTTCTGAACCGGGGTTAACAGGAACCCCTCAAGTGGGATCTCAATCATGTTCTGCAGTAACCTACACGCCTGCAATAACAGAACAAGCAACTTAAAGGTTAATTTTATTTACATGATGAACCCTGTCAAGCCGAGTTTACCATTGTCATCTTCATCCACTACAAGCCGCGAATTGCTGTCGCAATTCTCGACTTGAAGTGGATGAAGACGGCTTGTAGTGGTTGGCAAATGAAAAAATACGTTATTTTTAAAACTGTTCTATGAAAATTTTTCGGCCAAACACGCTAGGTTTCACTAAATTAGGCATTTTTCAGAGATGCAAGATGATGCTTTAATGCATCGTGACGGCATAAACGGTTAAGAAGAAAATCAAACTCGACCACCTTTATTTTCTTTTATATCGTGTTCTTTTGTTTATTTAAGCCTGGAAATTTCCAATTTTAAATGATTGAAATGCAACTCTGTCGTAGCAATAATACTACTTACTGGTGGTTTAACGCTTCCTTTTGCCAATTCATTTATAGCGTGATTTCAAACTGGATATTCTATTTTAAAATCGCTATACCAACTCCATTTGATTTGAAATATTATTGACATAATATTCGATTCCTTTTCTTTAACGTTATTTGCTGTTTAGACGTTTTGACAAAGTCGAGATAACTAAATAATTCAGGCAACGGATCAGTGATGCATAATAAGGATAGATGACAACGATGTCACACAGAAGTTGTTAAGCTAGAAGTTACCTCAAAGAAGTGAAGATATGATCTGTCCCTGTGAATGTCTTTAAGCTCCTCGCAGGCAAAGGGGTGATTGTTACAATACACTGAGTAGATCTCAAAGCCCCGTTTCTGAAAATAGAAGACAATAATATAACAAATACATGTTCAATATGTGGCCTTGATTTTAGAAACTAGTGTTGTATTATTAATATTTCGTTTTATTTTTTAGTATGAGCGAATAGTGAGGTAAATGAACTGACAAAGTGGACCAAAATCTTATAATATATTGGGGTTCGAAGAAATGTAAAAACAATTCTCAAAAACTATAAAATGGCCATTTTGGTTGACTTTATCCTGGAAACAAAATATGTAATTTAGCTGTGTCCCAACCAAGTGAATTGAATCTTAGGCCTTTAAAAGCAAAGCTTCTCCGTAAACATTTCTAAAGGTTGAGTTTTATGTGCCCATATACCCACATCCTCACTGTAATGGAGATAAACGTTTCGGCATTCTGGGGCCTCTTTATAATTATATACATTCACAAGGTGGCGCTTACACCAACTGTCTCGCTAACCTGTGCGATGGTTTCTGGGTATACCGGTAACCCTACACTCCGTAGCAGCGTGTGTGCCTACACACTGCTACGCCGTGTGCTGATTCATGCCGACTGCAAGTGGCTTCACCGACCCCTTCCACCACCATCCCCCTGTATGAAATGATTACTTGTTTCATTTAAACGAAACTGCCGCTCGGGCAGGATTTTCAGCGTATGTGTACGGTAACCCATACCCTACTGTCGGTAAAACACTTTATACCCTTACAACGCTTAATTAAATAATTAAAATTGTCACACACTTGAAGTTGTGTCTCGCTACCGCGATACACAACTTCAAGTCACTGAAAATGTATGTGATTTGAGAAATGAAGGTCCTAATATATATCAGTGTTTGAAGATTGAAGGCATATTTTACTTTTAACAACTGGCTATCTTTATCTTCTAAAAATCATTTCGTTCCTGATTCGGCCAATAAAATGGATTAAAAACGACTATAGTGGTGCATAGCGGGCAAAGTGTTAATCCCTTCAACATGGGGACCGTATTTAGACGTCAGACACTGACGTCTGTAGACGTCTAAAGATGGCCCCCCGCACTGATAGAATTAAAAACAATTTTACTGGCCGCAGACCCATAACATATGTATTCAAACGAAGCGGAAATAGCCAATTAAGACATTTGTGACGATTTCGAATTGAAACTAACCTTCGGTTTCTATGGTTTAACCCTTTAACCGCCAAATTATTCAATCTGAATTTTCACCCACTTAAAGTTGTGTCTCGCTGACGCGATCCACAACTTCAAATGAGTGAAAATTATTCAGATTTGACAAAATGGAGGTCAACTCTTTTCAAATCTTGCTGATTGATGTCACATTTTATCTTTAACATTTTTAAAATGTGGTACTCAATGTGCTAATAAAAAAATGAGAACACGAATATATGCGGCACCGGCGGTTAAAGGGTTAAACAAAAAAAATTCTGCGTTGTGTCTTACATGTGTTAGGAAGCACTGTCCCAGCTCGCTCATGTGTGGCGCCGTGATGTCCACCTGCTTCTCCACGTCCCTCAGGAACTGTCCAGAGAAAATCTGGATCTGATGAATGTTACAGAAGATACGCTGCAGTCGCTCCTCTGGAAACATCTCTGCGCGCTTTCTGGCCTTCTCTAAGTACCCCTGTAAATGATCAGGTGTTTTTGACCGTTAATATCTTCATGGTGCATCAAAACATCATTTAGTATCTCCGAATAATGACTTAATTTTTTTACACCTAGGGGTTTTTTAAGCGAACATTTTCATGGAGCTGTTTTAGTAATAACGTTATTTTGCTTTAATTTCCACCTACATCAAGTCATCTTCATCCGCTACAAGTCGAGAATTGCGACAGTGATTCGCGGCTTGTGATGGATGAAGATGACAATGGTAAAATCAGGCTTCAAATGGTTAAAGATCCTATTTAAACTGATTTGAAAATGGTTGTGTCAACGGATATTATTTGTACATAATTATTTGAATTATAAAACGTATACTAGATGTTTCACTTTTAAACCTTTAACCGCCAAGTTATTTAATTGTAATTTTCACCCACTTGAAGTTGTGTCTCACTGACGCGATACACAACTTCAAATGAGTGAAAATTATTCAGATTTGACAAAATGGAGGTGAACTATTTTCAAATCTTGCTGATTGATGTCACGTTTTATCTTTAACATATTTAAAAGGTGGTACTTAATGAGCTAATAAAAAATAAAAAAACAAAATATAATAGGGATCGGCGGTTAAAGGGTAAATAGAAATATCTTACAGAAAAATCCATTGTGTTTTTATATACATAGTTATAGTATATGGCATCCGTATACTTTAAAGCAACCCCAATGTTACTAATCAGATATCGTACCTCGACCACGTCTTTAAGATGCTTGACGTAATCTCTCTCAGCCTGTAGGATCTCCATCACCACGTTTGTGCGGGCCTGCTCTCTGCTCACCATACCGCGGCGGCCATATTGTCTTATCGCCGCCTGGTGATCAAGTGAGCCATCAGGCAGCAGTGACAGCTCGTCCGCAGTGTCGCACTGGTTTACGCGTAACTGTAATCAAGAATAACGTCTTGAATTAATATAACTTTGTTTTCACATTCATGAAGAGTAAGCAGTTACTGACTTTTTGCTTTACACTGCAATATTGCACTCTATTCTAGTCAATCACATGGCGTTAAATTAGCGACGTCACCTTATAACGAAAAGACATGAGTGGGTGTGGTTTGGCGTAGGGTATTTATTTGAGCGCACTCGTGTACCGCATTGAAATTTTGTATTAAATTAATTCGAGAGAAAATAGAACAGATAAACTTATGTTCAATTGGTAGGAATAATTATTGTAAATCTTTGGTCACAAATTAGACAAATATGATAAATCCCCCCACTTGAAATTGAAGATCGCGGTAGCGAGAAATAACTTCAAGTGGGTGGAAATTAAATAAAAGAACTTAGCATGTGAAGGGTTAAAAACTTTACAACACTGCCTGCGTGTTAAGAGGGTTACATAAATGGATGAACTATCAGATAGCAGTAAACTGCTCAGTCAGTGGGTCAGTAGAACAAACCGCTGGTGGCATATAGTCAATTAAAAATGCATTTATGTGTTCATTATAGGCTGCCCTTTATGCACCGCGTTCCTTTTTATTTATTTGAGACACAACCTCAACTTTAAATTTCAAAAGTTGGTGGATAAAGGGTCAGTTTACATTATAATTGGTGCTTTGGTAGCGGTAAATTTTGCGATTTTCAGTTATATTTGCGTTGTGAAAAATCAGTTGGAAACCGTTTAGAGCAGTGAGAAATCCAAAGTGTTGTTTGTCACTTTATCAATGTTAGCTTTTCAAGATTTATTTTTATACGTAGTTATATACGCCGACAGTAACCTAGTAACAGAGGAAATAAAATATATATGTCATGTTTCTGACCTTGGCGCAATTAATTTTATATCATTAGGCAGTTTGAGCTAGATTGCAGACAAAACGCTATAATTGCATTGCCTCCTATAGCCTGAAGGTCAGAATGCACAAAATTGCTTTTTATCGCCCGGGGAGTTGTCTTGCGTGTTAAATACGAAAACGCTAAACAATGTCAGGTAGAATAACCACTAAAACCACGTGATAATTAGGCTACATTTACGCCGTTATATGCATTTTTTTCAGTTTCCGCAACTCGATTGTTGATCATGTCATTAGCAAAACCACTCGGAAAATAAATAAACAGTTTTTTGTTCAGTGCACGAAATTGGAGTGAAGTTTCAAATACACGAGTACACTACAACATGTATATCAATTCAATTAGAATTATGCTTGTACATGTATGTTAAACCCCTTGTATGCAAATCGTGTTTATACGTTTTACAATGTTTACTGACAGGTCAGAAATTTATATTTTATTTTATCCTTATTTTATCCAAGCGTTATTTTTTGTCAAAGTAATATAGTAGATAAATGAGAATCCAAGCTAAATAACACATTTTGTTGTAATCACTTGGTTTCACTAAATTGTTATTGCCAACAAATAATAATGTTTAAGGCGTTAACAGGGACTTGAAAAAAGCATAAATGAAAATACAATTTGAGATTTCTCCGTCCTATAGCTTACTATGACGGCGGCGCAGTGGTTATTTAGAACCAATTTTCGTCTACATACTCGTCTATATTGTTCGATAACTAGACCATTACTTTGACAGAAACATTTGGTAAAATATTAAATAATATAAGATTTCACTATATAATACTCATTTTAGATTTAATTAGCTTAAACAAGGACACTATTTTTTAGTTTTAACATTTCTGACCTCTTCAAAGAGATTTTTCTCAGATTTATTTTGGCGTTTGTAGGATCAATAATAATATTACAGTGCTGTAAGGTTTAACCCTTAGATCACTGAGCTATTCAATTTAAATTTTCAGTCACTTGAAGTTGTGTCTCGCTACCGCGATACACAACTTCAAGTGACTGAAAATGTATGTGATTTGAGAAATTAAAGTCCCAATATATATCAGTGTGTTTAGATTGAAGGCATACTTTACTTTTAACAACTGGTTATCATGGGTTATAGAGGTGCTAAAAAAACACAGAATGTCTACTGTAGTCGACACCTGTGCTCTAAGGGTTAATGTGCTCCACGTGTTTTTTTCTGCCGTACAAAGCCAATAGACACTAACTACTCACGTAAAGCAATTACTGCCTTTTGGCTTTACACGGCAGATATGACATTAATGATACAGATTACCTTCACCGTCTCTCACCGCCGGCTCTGCTTCGCGTGTTAACGATCACTTGTTCACCTCTTAGCCGGCGGTCGTCATAATAACCATGGCATACGCAATCAGTTATTTGTTTCTGTCCCCTCCCCCCCTCTCGATGACCACCCCATTATCGCGTGTGGAGTTTCGCATCTAACGTGTTTTTCAAGCTGCGATTCAATATTTACTTATTTTAGGCGGCTTTAACGAATACACCAGGACATCATCTCCCCAAACACAAATCTTCTAAATTTGGAGAGATCACTCCAATTATTACAAATTTTTACATTCTTTTGATATTTTGATTCATCCCAAAATGATATTTATAAAATATGGCTCGGTGCAAAATATGGAAAGGATTTCCCAAGCACAAAAAGCATATATTTAGGTAAATACAATTCATGAGTTAAATTTTCAGTGAGAGCTGATACTTCAGCGGCAGCGGTGGTGACGGCGGAGATGGAAAAAGATAAAACACTATAAGCATCCCAATATTATCGGGGCTTCTTGTAAGCCTTTATCCCGCTAAGCTAATTTATTTAAATTTTCATCCACTTGAAGTTGTGTCTCGCTACCGCGACACACAACTTCAAGTGGGTGAAAATTACTCATGTTCGTTTAACTTGAGATATATATCCTCTGAAAATCCTGATGTTTAAATTAACACACATTTCGTTTCCAATATCAGTGATTTGATCAGCTGAAAAAGCAGGTTAAAAACGACAATAGTCGTGTTCAGCTGGTAAAAGGGTTAATACACCTTTCAATTTGTCACATCACTCGCTTTGCTTTCGCTCTCTTGCACCCCGCCCTGGCTCTTACCCTGACAAACGTTGAGGGGAACCAGCCTTGTCTCTGACCCACTCTTCCCCACCACCAGTCCTTGGAGCTTGTGTCCGTCACCTCCACCACGTCCCCCGCACAGAATCCCAGCTCATCCCGATCCAGAGTGACGTGGTCCCACAGAGCCTCGGCGTATGTGGGCACTCTCTGCTCGAACATCTACAACAGAAAGTAATGGGGTAAAAATCACGTGTTTAAAGGTCCCTAGTCGCATTCATGAACCACATGCCATGTCCGTCGATGCAATCTATTCAAAATATTCGATGTGGCACACGGCGTATTTTGAATTGTACTTAAAATAATATGCAAAATACTCCTTGTGGCATATGACGTATTCTGAATTTTATTCGAAATAATACAAGTTGCATATTATGGCATATTGTGAGTTTCATTCGAGAAACGCCATATGCCACATGGCGTATTTTGAATTTTGTTCAAAAAAATCTTGCGTGCCACACAAATTTCAAATAAAATTCATTGATGGAAAATCCCTCACATTGAGGATGTTCTGAACTTTCAGTTGTGCATTCAATAAAAGCAGCACGCTTAGGTGGAAATATCAGCAATAATCCGCATCCTGATGTGAATAAAAACAAGACTAAATTTCTTGGTGCTCAGAGGGTCGGTATCATCATAATAATTAACCCTTATCCTGCTAGGTAAGTACACATTATACGTATAGAGTTTAACCCGAATTATATGTCACTAAAATCAAGAATTTATAAATTCTTGCTAAAATGGATAATATCGTGTGGTAAATGCTCAGTTAATTAAACAATTCCATTTAGAAGGTCTAATTAAAAACAAAATGGAAATGTTTTTCGTCATTTGAAACTGGAAATAGCGTCAGCAATTCCAGATTCAAATTATAAAATGAATGAAAAACATAAACAAACAATTCTAAAGCACACTGGTTAAGCCTAGTCATGATAGGCCCGTAATATATACATGATATACGTTTTCAATCAGATTTAAAACAACTAAAATTCCGATGAAATTAGTAAAAAAATTTGCGCAACATGCTCAGTTTATCACCTCGTTCAATTTGATAATTCTGGCATGTGCTGGAAAAAATCAACTAATGGTTAAATGATAATTTTCTAATTAGTTTTCTAATTTTCGTCGTCGGTAAAAAATAAGCCGTAACTTTGAAATACTCGGTGGTTTGACTTTCGCAATAACATATAATTCACATTTTCTAGCTGTTGATGGTCCCGGAGACAAATGCAATTCGTTTCCATAAGTAAAGTTTCCATAATATTATAACGAAAAAGAACCATCTAGAATAATCATTACCACAATTTTTCTTTGAAATCGGAGAGCAAATACCTGTAGCAGCCCTGCGAGATTAAAGTTCAGATTATTCCTGGGGATTCTGCACTCCCGATATTCCCTGCATATCTCCGGTCATGACAAGCAGTTACCCAAGACTGGTGAGAGTTCCGCGGCACGGCCGAGTGTTAGGTGCGCTCACACCTATTACGTTCAGGCCTGCCTGTGAGACATAGCGCCGTTAATATTCGCGATCACACCTTTTTCGTTGACTGCCTCTACATGTTTTCACGTTTGCCTCTTTATGAGAAAAGCTACGTATCTGAATGGATTATCTCTCAAAATAGCGATTCTCATTGACATGATTAATTAAAATGAAGATAAATGCAATTCGCTGCTGTCCCCGACAAAATGGTTATACAAAAGCCACTCTTGCTAAATACATCCCAGCAAATAAGAAGCGTAAATCCAATACAATGTTCGTTTGATGTTGGACAAGCGTCGCAGGCGATGGTTCAATAATAACTCAATATGGGTTCGAACCATGTAGCAGGATTTTATAATGATTGTGCTATAATAGCATTTACAGCAAAAGTTGGACCAAAATTCCCCCAATATTGAGTCAGAGTTCGTGTCTGCTGAGTTTCCTCAATAATGTGATAGTCATGTTGAATCGTGTAACTGTTTCCATTCATTTAAACCTAACTTCAACAAAGCAAAAAAATGATGAAAAACTCAAATTGAAATATTTTATTACCTGCTCTTAACCCTTTAACCGCCGGAGTCGCATATATTTGGGTTTACATTTTTTATTAAGTACCACATTTTAAATATGGTAAAGATAAAATGTGACCTCCATTTTGTCAAATCTGAATAATTTTCACTCACTTGAAGTTGTGGATCGCGTCAGCGAGACACAATTTCAAGTGAGTGAAAATTCAAATTGAATAATTTGGCGGTTAAAGGGTTAATTGCAAAATATTTAGTTTTAACCCTTTAACCGCCGGTCCCCAATATATTCGTCTTTCTTATTTTTATTAGCACATTAATTACCAATTTTTGTACATACTAAAGATAAAGCGTGACATCAATCAACAAGATTTCAAAATCGTTGACCTCTGCTTTGTCAAATCTGGATAATTTTCAGCCACTTGAAGTTGTGGATCGCGTCAGCGAGACACAACTTCAAGTGGGGGGAAATTTCAGATAAGTAACGGTTAAAGGGTTAAGCCTGCTTGGAAAAGTAGGTGGTGTTTGGTCAATAGTATAAGCAGTACATTGCTGTTTAATATCATATTAAAAAGGTAAGATAATTATTGATAAAGTATAAGACCCCCTCATTTTGTGACACATGCGTTTTTTTTAATTATGGCAAGCTATTTCGCGGGCGTTTAAATATGGTAGTTATGTGGGAATTGATTCAGAGACAAAATTGAAATTAGCTAAATACGTTCAATTACATGAGAAATTAATGTCCCTGCTCTTTCACTAGATGCATTTTCACATACTTTATGTTCCATACACTTCTGGGTGCAAGCACGCAAAAATCAAACTCGTCTAAACCCTTACAGCGCTGGATTATTTTGTTTAAACCATGGAGACCAAAGGGTTTTTCAATTTGAAATAATCATAATTTTCTTAGTTAGATCTTTCTGTTTCATCTGAATACCTATGTCATAGGTCTACGAAATTACAAATATTTCAATTATTTCAGAGCGGGGATCTACTTTAGACGTCAGAATCTGATGACAATAGACGTCAGATTCTGACGTCTAAAGTCACTCTCCGCGCTGAAAGATGTAACCCTTTAACCGCCGGTGTCGCATATATTCGGGTTTTCATTTTTTATTAGCACATTAAGTACCACTGTTTAAACATGTTAAAGATAAAATGTGACATCAATCAGCAAGGCTTGAAAATAATTGACCTCCATTTTGTCAAATCTGAATAATTTTCACTCACTTGAAGTTGTGGGTCGCGTCAGCGAGACACAACTTCAAGTGGGTGAAAATTCAGATTGAATAATTTGGCGGTTAAAGGGTTAAGTTAGTTATGCGCATATCATAGCATTTTACTACAATAATTCTAAATGAATATCCAGGCATTTAGTATTTCACAGCATGTACAATGAGTCATTAAACAGGAATGGGAGTGTGTTGGTGAGCTATATGGTGACAGATTTTCTTGTGTGACGTCCAGGCTTGGTTCAACTGTCACAGCTGTCAGTGACGCACAGCTGAAAAGTAGTGCAAAGGCAAACAGCAGTAACTGCTCACTTTACAAGTGAGCAGCTACTGCTGCTCGCCTTTGCGAGACAATATAAAGTACTACTAGGAGCCAAGTCACTGCCTGGTGTCACATTGCCAAGTACTGACGACTACGTCTGCTCGCAGGATACACCGACACAATGTTAGTATATGATGGGCAAGCATTTACGACATTGAAACATCATTGACCCAACGTTGGGTTTTTATTAGTATTACTATACTATTTATGTGAAATATATGTATGTACTGGTCACTTTCATAAACAATTACTTACTTACTAATACAATAACAGTTAACTTTCTATTCCGTGTCTTCGTGGTACTATTTTTTGGTGAATTACGTAGAAAATATATTTTTACCATTCACCCACGCTCATAGTGTTTTTTACATCGTCAAAATTAGAATTTCACGGCCGAACTGGAATTTTTGAACAGTAATTATTTCTGCTCATTCGATTACAGGTGTTTCTATTACAAATTTTATTTACATAACCATGTTCTCATGATTCTAACCACATTATTTAAATAACACAAAGGATAACAGACCTCGTCAATGACGCTATCGGTTCAATTATCGCATTATATAATGTTAAATAATGCAATAGAAAGCGTCATAATAATTTCATCAAAACACACCACAATGCTTATGTTAATTAACCTTTCAACATATTTAATTGCAGAAGTTTTGTGTTGTCTTATATCAAAACAATTCGAGCTGGAATTGACGACGCAATTTCCAACACGAAGGGGATGGAAGATAATTATTTTGAAGAAAACAAACTTGAAAGCAATGGAAAGTAACCATATTTTTTCATATAAATAAACTTGTGTGTAAATCTGTATCAGTATATATATGGTCTCCCAGAACTCCCAAGTTATGATTTGACGCTGATACAACAATAATATTATTGTAAATTTGTAAATATAAATATTTTTCTAGCTCGCAGTGATAATCCAATCTAAATAATGGCATAGTACATAAGTTTAATCGATGACGTCACACCAGTTTTTATTATAATTAATCTATGCCAGTGATAACAGATAAGTTAGTACAATTTAATATGACCTTTTTATTGTCTACATCTTCTGGGTCCATTATGAATCCTGTCCTTAGAGCAGATCCTTATCAATAACCTCTGTTGTGAAACACGACACTGCGATGCTACTGCTGGCTTGTCTATGAAGTGTAACAATGTCCGCAAACAAAGTGTAAAAGATACCAGCGTCCGACAGGAGTCTACTGATATAAACTCGTTATCTAAGGCAATTAAGGATTCCTAGTATCCTAGTACTGGCGACTGGACGGAGCATCCTGGAACTCAAGACAACAACAGACGTCATCATGCAGGAGACCGGTGGACAAACAACCGTTGGGAGTGGTGATGTGCCCCCGTGTTGTACTTTGTGTGTTTGATGTCATTTCGCGGCCGGCACATCTATAATGAACAGCTAACCACGTAAGTATTCACCCCCCCCCCCCTCCCCAACACAAAACAGGTGGACATGATGGACATTCGCGAGTTGAACCTCCCATCTACGCCGCGCGTGTGAGGGGGTAGTACAGAACATGGACTCTAAGTATCAGCGACGAATTAATTCATTTTTAAACGTTCGATTACGGCTGAAAACGGGGAATTTCGAATGAGAAACGTGCTATATTCATGGTATATCACTACGTCTTTCAGTCCCTCATGTTAGAGCTTCGGTTATTTTCACTAGCTTGCAGGTGTGGGTCGCGCCAGCGAGCCAGACCTGCAAGTCAGTGAAAATAAAAACGAATTTCCAATTCTTAGTGTTAAAATGTGTGCACAAGCATTGATGACGTACATGTATCCTGCGCACACCCCTCTTCGTCGCCATGGAATCCAGAGCACCCGGATTTAATTTAGCATGTAGCGCGTCTCTCTACACTTGTGGGGTATCGTTGTACCAATTAATGAATTCATTTATTGAATAATATGATCAGCTCCTACACGAAACCACACAATGACGAAAAAATTGGTAATTGTTTATCTAAATCTTCGATGTTTTAGATCTATTGTTTCTAAAATGTATTTTTACGTTCAAACGAAATATAGTAGCCTACTGTACGTTAATGTATGACTGGTGCATACAAAAACAAGTGAATTTTTTTTTTAAATGAAACATAAAAGTTAAAAACAATACGCAAAACGATCTATAACATCACGGATAAACTAAGAAGTCCGTCCACAAAGCATTCTTGTGTTTCAAAAAAAATGCGCTTCTATATTGAATCATTTGTGAGTACAATGTACATGTATAATTATGGATTAATTTATCCCACACAGCACATCACAATTAGGACTTACAGCCGGAAATGTTTTCACAGCATATTATCCCAACAAACACGAGGCATTCACTTAATTTTGTTTCATTGCTGGCCCACCGTCCTCGCCACTAGCCCAACATTGAAACAGCATTGGATGAATGTCCCGTGTTTGCTAGGTGTATATGCTTGAAATGAAAGAAAATACTTGTATTTTTGAAGACTAGAATATTACTTTGAGCGGTTATCAATAATTGGGCTCTAATCATTTTTTCAATATCTAAAATTGTTTTCCCATCGGTGTAAGTTTTTGGACAAAGCTAAACTTGTTTTAGTCAATGGCTTGATTACCAGGCTTATACGCGTTGACCCAACGTTGTACCAATCTTGGGAGATAATCTCCCAACGTTGATACAACTTTGCTCAACGTCGTGTTACCCAGGTGACCTAATTTCAAGCCGGGTCAGGGGACCCCAAAACAAACCCACGTCTCATCCAGCACAGAGATTTATTCTGCGTCGAATTATATGCGACTGCTCTGCAGGACTGGTAAATGAGCGAGGGGCTGAAACAATGGCCAGAGCACCGCCCCGCATTTGACAAGTTTACGTTATTAATCGTACTATAATGATCCCGGCTGTAATGATCCCGATTGACCCAATGCCGGTTCAATGCTGGGCCAGCGTCGCAGACGCTGGACCAGCATTAAACCAGCATTGGGCCACGCCCGCTTTTGCTGGGATTCGTCGAGGGCGTACCTCATTTTGAACAATATTATTGTGTTTATTTCTGTCTGACCCGCTGTACAAAAGCGACAACTCAAACAAGTCACATTGTTAATTTTCTGACTCACACATTCTGATGCACGGTTGATAATTCAGTGTTCAACTTGCTAAAGGTATGGAAATGTAGGCCTATATCATCATTATTTTTCTTTTAAAGAAATGTGCCATAATTATCGGAAAGCAAGGGCTTAACCCCCTACAGAACTGATTATGTGGATTACGTTCTGACTTTTTATTAGCATGTACGTGAATAACCAGTTGTCTTAAATTTTGAAACACTGATATTATATATATTGAGGCTTATTTTTTTAAACCACAACATTGGCAATCGCTTGAAGCTGTGGATCGCGGTAGCGAGGCACGGCTTCAAGTGACTGAAAATTTAAATTGATCTAGAGGTTAATAATGAGCATAATTATATGTTTTCCCTGAAATAAAAACGGATACACATCATTTCACGACAGTAAATTATAGAAAAGGTTTGAGCATGAAATGGATGCAGTTATGCTGCTCCACGGTACATACTTAACGTAGATATTTCGTTCAAAATAGAAAGACAATTCATCTTGACTGCAACAACATTTGAAACACGAAGATGATAATCGATAGAAAAAAAAGTATTATTTCCATATCTCCATCAAACGGCCAAAATATATTTAAAAACGTGTTGGAATAAATTTTCAGCATCGTTTCCTGCCGCTCGTGCCTGGGTGTCATGCTGTATATCATTTTCCTATTCTGGCATCTTATGTAACGTTAAACCCTGCAACGCTGAATATTTTGTATAAATCACGGAGGCCAAAGTTTTTTCAATCATCATAAATGTCATAAAAGTCAGCTCTTTCCGCTTCATTGTGGATTACCTATGTTATTGGTCTACGGCCATTATACATTTCATAGTTCAGTGCGGGGATCGTCTTTAGACGTCAGAATCTGACGTCTTTCGACGTCTAAAGACGGCTGCCACACTGAAAGGGTTAACTTACAGACATCCCAGTTAGATTCAAATTTGATACATCCCGATATCAACCTGATCCTCCCCACATGAATAACGGGCCCCAGCAAACACGAGGTATTCAGCCGGTGTTGTTTTAATGTTGGACCAGCGTCGTAGACGGTGGGCCAACAATAAGACAACACCGGCTGAATGCCTCGTGTTTGCTGCGGGAGGTGTCCATACAGTAGGCCTTTCAAGACAAAACAATTTCGCGTTTTTTTGCCAGTGGTAGACGCATTCCGATAACTAATTGGCGAGCTCAGATGTACCCGAGCGGCGAAAATCAAATCAAAACAGAAAGTGCCGATAATTTCCGGGAACAGCTGCGGCGCGAAGAAAAGATATCTGCCTCTTGACTTCTAGGAGGAACCATATGGGCTGACTCAGCATTGGGTAAGTGCTGTGCCAACGTCACAGACGTTGGTTCAACATTGAGCCAACCGAGCTGAATCTTATTTTGTCGGGATATCTGGTGGCTCGTCTGACAGCCATGGTCGTCCGCCCGCCATGTACTGATAAAAAGGCATGCTAGACGGACAAAATGATAAAGTAGTCTATGTTCCGGAAATGGAAAGGTAGAATGTCGGTGATTTTTTGCCAGATTAACAAATATTTATTGCAATGCAGTGTAAATGCTATGCTATGCTATGCTATGCTATGCAATGCAATGCAATGCAATGCAATGCAATGCAATGCAATGCCTAGTGTAGTGCAAGAGCATTAGGGTTGAACCTGGAATAAAATTGCAGAAAGCTGATTTTTTCAGGAATGATACATGGACATCTCCCCAGACGAATTCCGAAGATGCCCCAAAAATTCCCCTTGTGCATTTTTTTTAATTCAAGATGGCCGCCACCATGTAACGCTATTTTCGAAAAAAACAGGGGTATACCATAATTCCTCACTTTTGCAGTTCGAAAAAATATTTAGGTGTCTCTACTTATGTTTGAGGACACAAAGAGTTTATCCAGATGATCTGAAATGATATCAGTACTTTTCTCAATACCAAAAATTCAAGATGGCCGCCATATTGATATACTGAGTATGTTGAGCGATCTCTTAATTAAAAAAACGAAAATATGAAGTAACTATCTCGTTGTTGAGCCTAAAATGTATTTTTTGTCTAAACCCATGGAGTCTAGCACTTATTTAGATCACCAATATTTTATTATATTGAATTTATCAACATAAATCCCACATACCGGTAGTTCAATGTTATGTAACACTATATAACGTCATTTTTTCCCCCAAAAAAGGGATATACCACATTCCTCACTTTTGCAAATAAAAAAAAATATTTTGGTGCCTCTACACAAAAAGCTCATCAACAGGATCAGAAATGATATCATTCCTTTTCTTATCTCCACAAATCCAAGATGGCGACCATTATGTGAAGCGTCCCCCCCCTCAGAAAATCACGTACATGCCATAATCATCATGTTGTTGAAACTTTTTTTTCAGGGCCATGGAATCTAGAATATATTTCCATCACCAATTTTTTAAATAGAATGTGCTTATCAACACAAAATCCAACATGGCTGCCATATTGGTTAGCTCTTTTAGCGCAGATGCCACGATTAAGCGATGTCCAACTGCTTTTTCATATGGGAATATAGATATAGATTGATCAAATTTACAAAATATCATATGCCAGAAATCATTGATTAAAAATTCTAACATCTCTCATCTTTAAATATAAGTGTATTTTTCATTCATTTGAAGCTTGAGATAGCGTAAGGAATTCCAGTTTCAAACACAGCGACTAATTCCAATGTAGGTATTTTATATAGTAGGCCTATATAAAATGTTTTTCGATTTTGGTTAAGTATTAGTTGTGATTATTATTGTGAATGAACATAATAACAGAGCTAAGTACAATATTACACCAGATTGAACACGTTTAACGTCAGGATATGATAGTTTTATGTCAGGATATATAAATATGATATCAGGATATGACACTTTAATATCATGATATGTAATATAATGTCCAAACATTGGTGTTTAATATAGCTAAAATCACGTTATGATGGCTCAATTCAGCTTTATAAAGGCAGTATATAGTGGCTAAACATCACGTTGCTGTATTAAAATGAAAAGATATACATCATATTATCACGAAATGCATTACAATTTCGTGATATATCATTTTAACATCACTATGACATTTTAATGTCAGGATATGACATTTGAATATTAGGATATGGTACTTGAATATTATGATATGACTTTATACATTGATGAAATGACACATTGAGGTCACAATATAGCATTGTAATGTGATGATGTGACATTACAATGACAAACATGCTATTTAATATCGAATATTGTATAATTATTAGTTCGAAGTCAGGATCTGGCATATTTTTGCCAGGATATTGGATTGTAATTTATCAGAATATGACACTTTAACGTCATGATATTATAATGTCTAAATTTTGTCCTTTTATATCACACAATAAGATTTGAATGTCAAGATATTCAATTTTTTATGATAAGATATGACATTATCAAATCAAGATATGGCGGGCTTGGTGGCATTCCAATGTGACATTATAAGGACTGAATATGACACTACAATATTTTAATGTGACCATTTTGCCACTTTGAAGTCTGGATATGGCATTTTAATGTCAGGATATTATATTGTCATGTCAAGGTATAACATTTCAATAACATTATATTGACAGACGCACGTTACCATATGGTAATACAGAATCGACATAGAACATTCCAATATCAGGCTGGCACATGTCAGTTCAACATATATATCGCAATATAATTCAGTAAGTAAAGGCCTCTACATTGCTCAAATACCGGTACTCCAAAACTGCCAACAACAAAAGCACTTCGGAAGATTCAATAAATGGAAAGTAATTAGATAGCGTTAAGACACATGCTCTTTGAACAGCATGTGGCCTTGCCCTCTTTTACTTTCATTTCCTCTTACACTAAAATGTCATATCGTGATGTTAATATGCTATATCATGATATTTAGTATCGTGACAATACACTAAAAGATCCTGTCACTTTAATACCATATCGTGATGCTTAACCACCATAATCCTGCATTTATAAAGCTGTATCCAGACATCATAACGTCATTCTACTATAATAAAGAGCAATATTTAGACATTACAAAACCATATCATGACGTTAATGTTTCTTGTCCTCATATTATCGTGACATAAAGAGATCATATCCTGACGATAAACTGTGACATCAATTAATTTAATGTCATATTCCGATATTCTGATGTAAAATCATCTCATTACAACACCATACAATGCCATAACTTCATTACGAAATATATATATCCTAATATTCAAAATGTAATATCTTGATATTTAAATGATATATTTCATGATATTAAACATATTGACATTCGCAGATCAAGGACAAAAGTAAGTATTTAAAAGAGCATTGTTACAGGACGATTATCAAAGATGTCATGTACATGTAACGTGTGAGGCGCAAGTCCTTATCTTGTAATTGAGTTTTGCTAGAAGCCTCCCTTCAACGTCACCTACTGCCCCAGCCAACACGGGGCATTAATCCAATTCTGTTTAATTTTTTTGCCAGCGTCGAAGACGGTCAGCCCATATTAAAACAGCATTGGATGAATGCCTCGTGTTTAAACTCCATTATGATACAGAGCATATTTTGCTGTACAGGAGGGTGTGGAATCTACAGTCTGGGAACGGATTTTATATCATGGTCGTTTGTAACCAACGCAAACTGAAAGAGCAGTCGCCCCAGAAAGAGTTCTAAAAAGAGTGAGTTGCGGGTGCAGAGTGGCTTGTTCAAAGGGGGGGGGGGATCTCACAAATCTAGACTATATTGTACAACGATGTGCTCTTTTTGTATTGGCCAAACATGTAGAAACTGTGACAGCTCGGATGATTGAAACGCAATAATTTCATTATTTACCTGAGATTAATTTGTTAACTTGACAAATCTCAATCTACATTTCTTGTGGGAAAGCAGTTCGAAAACACTCCAAAGCGTCACCCACCAAGGTGGAATTAACTATAACTACCATATGGGATTCATGTCGATAAACACAATATAATAAAATATGGTCATCTAAATAAGTTTCAGACTCCATGGGTTCGGCTGAAAAATACATTTTAGTTTCAGAAACGAGATAGTTATCGCATATTTTCGGGTTTTTTAAGAGATCGCTTAACAAAATATTATGGCGGCCATCTTGAATTTGTGGTATTAAGAAAAGTACTGATATTATTTCTGATCATCTGGATAACCTCCTTGTACTTTAAAACATAGGTAGAGACACGAAAATCATTGTTTTAACTTCAAAAGTGGGGGATTGGGGTATAACCCTTTTTTTTAAATGGCGTTACCTGGTGTTATTTTTAATTAAATACTATGTGGGATTTATGTTGATAAATTCAATGTAATAAAATAATGGTGATCTAAATAAGTGTTATATTCCATGGGTTTGGCCAAAAAATACATTTTAGGTTCAACAACGAGATAGATATCTCATATTTTCGTGTGTTTTTAAGAGATCGCTTAACATAATCAGAACAATATGGCGGCCATCTTGGATTTTTGGTATTGAGAAAAGTGCTGATATCATTCCTGATCATCTGTATCAACTCTTTGTGCCTTAAAACATAAGTAGAGACACCAAAATATTTTTTTCCTAACTACAAAGGTGAAGAATTAGGGTATACCCCTGTTTTTTTAAAATGGCGTTACATGGTGGCGGCCATCTTGAATTAAAAAAAATGCACAAGGGGGATTTTTGGGGCATCTTCGGAATTCGTCTGGGGAGATGTCCAGGTATCATTCCTGAAAAAATCAGCTTTCTGCAATTTTATTCCAGGTTCCTGTGTTTTTTTCACTAATGCTCTTGCACTAGTGGTCGAGCTTCAGTATACAAACATTATGTGGTAATACAGTGACCGTGATTGTAGTTTTGTTAATATGCCTAATACATTATTATTTTATTTTGAGGCTGGAATTGTAAGCAATTTAAAATTGCAAATACGAGGGACATTTAAAACTTGTTTAAAAGTCAAATCGTAGCAGGTAAAAATTTACCGCAAAATGTTTAACCAGTAACTACATGCTGTGAATGTGTTCCAACGTGCAGAGGTAAAAAACAGTAACAGCTGACATTGCAAGTGAACTTTTACTAATTTTTGTCTTTGCAGAGCTGTGTGGGTATGTATCTGCATAGGATGTAGTTTTATCACAATATATTTCAAATATATTTCAAATGGTTCCTCGATGAAAAAAATGTTTACATAATATAAAGGATTACAATTCCCGCCATATAATTATTTGGGATAAAATACGTAAAACAACTGTGTCATGAGTGAATTAAAACAGGGATATGTCCTAGCAAACACGAGACGTTCACCCAATATCCGTATAATGTTGGACCAGCTTCGCAGACGGTGGGCCAAAATTTTATCGATATTGGATGAACGTCTCGTGTTTGCTGGGATAGATGTATTGTTGCTGTTTGATCTCAATCACCAGGTGGCTCTAATGTAACCACGCGTCATCACAACACATCAAAGATAATGCGCTGTCACAATGCTGGTTTTACGTTGGGTCGGTGTCGTAGAGGATGGGCAAATATCAAAACAACATTAGGTGAATGTATAATGTTTGTGCCGGGATGGTTATTGCTTCACGTCACTCACTGGCTGTATGTTATGACAGACCATGGATTAAGAAACAAAGTGGACAGAACTAGTTTTCAACCTTCAAGGTATAGTAGTACTCACTACTTACTGTACTCGATGTGGACTAAGGCGATTGTGTTCACCATGAGCCACACTAAAGTTTCAATTGTAAATAGAATCATTTTCATATGATTCTCGTTTTAGTGTAATAACTTTTTGACCAAATTATGTCCCAACACTCGTCATCACAGCGAGCCCTCGCCTAAAGGTTCAGATTGGATGTGGTGACTTGTTCTGAGATGAGCCCATCACCCATTCCCAACGATGCCATATGCATTATAATAATGTCTGATATTAAGAGATTTCTATTGAATGATACAAAACTAGCAGCAAAAATTAAACTTACAACAGCTCACAGAATAAAATTATCATATATAATAGGCTTACTTGTCATGGCAATAAGGAAGTAAAGAAATCAAGCTTTGAACGCATTTGTTATGCTAATAAGCTGAACTTAAAGACTGAAGCAATATTTTTTTAAGCTGAATTTACAAAAAGAAATAAATGAATGAATTGTTAATCCTTGGAGCACTGAGCTAAGAAAGTTAAATTTTCAGCAAATTGAAGTTGTGTCTCGCTGCCGCGATCCACAACTACAAGTGACTGAAAATTTGTATTTTTTGTGAAATTGATGTCCCAACATATATCAGTGCTTCAAGATTGGAAGCATATTTTATTTTTAACAACTGGTTATACAGTAAAATCACGGAATGTCTACTGTATAGTCGACATTAGGGTTGCGAGGGTTAACCCTTAGAGCACTGATGTCGACTACAGTAGACATTCTGTGTTTTATTGGAAACTGTATAATCCCTAATAACCAGTTGGTAAAAAGTAAATATGCGTTCCATCTTGAAACACTGATATATGTTGGGATTTAAATTTCACAAATGGCACAAATTTTCAGTCACTTGAAGTTGTGGATCGCGGTAGCGAGACACAACTTCAAGTGACTGAAAATTCAATTTTTTCAGGTCAGTGGTCTACGGGTTAGGCTTTGTCTGGAGACCTCATTAACCCTTTAACCCGCGTTGTCACATATATTCAGCACATGGCACAACATTGAAACAGCATTGGTAGTGGTCTCAAGTTTACAGGGTTCAATGCTGCAAGATACTGCTCACTCACCTCTTCAAGGCGGCCCTGCCTGCTGCCAGAGCCTATGGACAGTGTCTCCGTGGTGACGGGAGTGCTGGCCGGAGGGGCATCCTCCTCCTCCTCTCTCACCGGGATCTCCACGTCCTCCTCGGACTCCTCGGGATCGTCGTCTGAGGAGACGGGCGGCTCGTCCCCCGCCAGGTCTCCGGCCTGCCCCGACACTCCTACAACACAGCCAATCACAGACGTGTTTACATCTCACCAAACTCCAGGCGTACAGCGCATCGCTGTAGCAACTCTAAATGTGTTAGGCCTTACAACGCTGAAATATTTTTGTATCAACCAATTTGTAATCATCATAGATGGCTTAGTTAGGTCGCTTCATTTGAATACCTATGTTATGGGTCTACGGCCATTAGAAATTGTTTCACTCTTTCAGTGGGGGACCGTTTTATATATTATAATCTGACGTATAAAACCGGTCCCTGCGCTGAAAGGGTTAGCCGTAGAGCTGTTGTGTCCGTAGTGTTAACAGATTTACGGAAATCCGTATCTGTTATGATTGTCAAGTAGGCATTAACCCTTTAGCCGCCAAATTGTTCAATTTGAATTTTCACTCACTTAAAGTTGTGTTTGGCTGACGCGATCCACAATTTTAAGCGAGTGAAAATTATTCGGAATTGACGAAATGCAGGTCAACTTCTTTTTAAACCTTGCTGATTTAATGTCACATATTATCTCTGACTTGTTTAATATGTGGTGATAAAAATAATGAAAAAAACCGAATATAATTCCGGACAGGCGGTGAAGGGTTAAACCAAGTAAAACGCCACTGAAATTGATCAAAAATATTTGTGGTAATAAAGGGACTAAAACAATGGTAGTTGTGCTACGCTATGAAAAGGTTAATATGCATGATATACAATGTCATACTGATTTGTAAAGACAAAAGGCAATATCTGCTTAGCTTACAAGTAAGCAGATAATGCCTTCTGTCTTGACAAATCAGTATGAAACTGCACTTTGCCGTTGCATGGCAGTATACTTCATAAATACCAGTTTTTATACATATTCGTCATAAATTTCATGGCCATTAAACAGTTAAACACGTTAAATATTGATGTACAATTACGAAGTTTTTATTCTTGTGAGACAAAACCACATGAAAACACGTCAAGAAAAACTTCCAAAAGCTATTGTATCAGTATAATGGCAAGTAGCAGTTACTATAGTTCAAGGGAGTAGATACTGCTATTTGCCGCTGAACGACGTACCGTTACTAGTACTTGGTAATAATACCACTTTTAATCGCAAAATCTTGTTTAAAAAATGTTTAATTATCCGGTGTAACACTTGCGCATGTAATTGATTTAAATTCCATCGGACATGGCCTTGTGAGGGCCGCTGTGGTGCCATATGGAACACACTGGCTCTGCCATGCTAACCCTTTCAGTGCGGGGATCGACTTTACACGTCAGAATCGGTTCCCGCAATGAAACGGTTAAACATTTATAATAACAATAGACTCATACCATGGTATTCAAATGAAGCAGAAAGAGCTAACTAAGAGATTAAATATGATGATTTAAAATTAGATAATAACCCTTTGGTATCCATAGTTTATAGAAAAATATTTCCGCGTTGCAAGGGTTAAGTAAAAAAGCAATAACAGCTTGCTTTTTTCAAGTGAACAGTAACTTCCTTTTAGCTTTTTGCAGGGCATATAATCGTTGCACACATACTGCGACAAAATAGGACGAAATGATAAGAATATCCACAGTTATCTCTGGAACGTTTTTCACTGCGATATAACACTTCCCCAGTAAATACAGAACATTTGTATAACATTTAGACAATGTTGGACCAACGTCGAAGACTGGAACAGTGACGCGATGGAAAATTTCGGACAACTAGGATACATTGAGACAAAGAGGTTTTAATGTTGGGGCAGCGTCAAAGACAGTGGGCCAATAGCAAAACAGCATTGGTTCAATATCTGATGTTTGCTGGGTACATATCTATTAGGAGGGAATTGTTAAGGGATATCAAGGTGGCGCAGTGGATAAAGCATCTGACTGGTAAAATAGTGAGGATTTAAAATTCAGCGAACGAACTGTGGTGCTGTTGTTTCTCACATCGGGTGCTCCAAATTATTCAATTGCATGAGGTATGTATTTGAGAATTAGGTAATCTGGTAATGAAGACATATGAATATGAATTATTTTAAACGATAGGGATATTGATTAGTGTCGGCTTCAGGGTTCTTTCACATTGGCTGATAAATATTTGACAAATACACGTGAAACACTATCTGTACATTCAGCCACAAAGGAAAATAGTTGTTAACACTACAATGCTGAAATATTTTGCATACCCCATGGATACCAAAGGGTTATTTTCAATTTGAAATGAACATGATAAATGTCCTAGTTAGCTCTTTCTACTTCATTTGAATATCGATACCTATGTTATAGACCATATACATGGAGTAAAATATTTATAACGGCCTCTACGGCCATTATAAACATTTTACTCTTTCAGTGCGGGGATCGACTTTAGATTTTGGTTTATACGATTATTATTCAAAGTGTTTCTGAATTTACTCTAAAGCTTAAAATGGCAATGTCTTGTGTTTACAATATTATTTTAAATTAAAAAATGGAAAGTCTCGCAAAAATTGTTAATTATATTCCAGCACAAATAATAGCATTGAACATTCCTTTTTTGCCCCTACTGCACCCATATCATTGATATGTCGGCTGGCATAACCTGATAACTACCTAGTATCTATATCACTCCCTCGTGATATAGCGTTATGTAGTTATTTCGGTCAAATTGCTCGGGCATAGGCTTGGTTCCTGAAGAAGACCGATTGCCATCATCGAAGCCATAAAGTATCCTATCTGCCACCAAAGTGAGTGGCAGATTTTTCTCCTAGAGGACGAGATGTTTGTTGTTTTTATTTAACTCTTCCTATCTGTAGATACAGACTAGGGGTGATAGACCTTCCAGATGAGTAGCTTGAGAGTAGTAATTAGCCTGTTTTGACATGACCCCTAAATGACTGCTAATTGACGGCAACATGTATAGAACATTTAAACTTGCATCGATTTGTCATTCCATTTATATACACACCTTATCATGTTTATGTCACGTGATTCAGTATAATATATCAACAGTTGAATAGCTCATTGTCATATTTTGATGAATCTTACCACTTTATTCAAATATGTTGCATGATTAAAAAATAAGACGATAGTGCTTAAAGGGTTAGACACAATCAGACCCCAATGTATGATGTCTGGATCCTCTCCATGGACTGATGAATCTCCCAGCAACCGGGTTAAGTTGATTTAATGTTATTTTACCGTTGGTCCAGAAGTGAGGACATACTTTATATACAGCCACTCAGCTGATCTTGAGAATTGCCCATCATCACCTGGTTGTCTAAGTTAACACACGTACAACGCCCCAGCAAAGGCAAACAGCAGTAACTGCTTACTTGAAAAGTAAGCAGTTACTGCTGTTTGTCTTTGCATTACATTTGCCACAAATTATGACAACTACACGTCGACCATCAGCTGTCGTCCTGTACAGCCCAGTGCTGTACCAATGTTGGTCCAATGTTGGTTTATGACGGTGACCTACATTGGACCAGCATTGGGTGAATGTCTTGTGTCTGTTGGGTGTGCTGTATTTTTATCTCGTTGTACACAAGCGGCAGACAGGACACTATAATACTGGGTATTTTGTGTCAATATTGTCTGGCGAGTGTATGATATATTGAGCTGTATTTAGAAATCGTGAGCCCCAGCGTTGGGTACATACTGGGTCAACGTTGTAGAAGTTGGACCAGTGCTGAGAAGGAGTTGTGAAAGTTGTTTTTTGTTAAGTGTCTGCCAAATACGGTCTATTCTTGTCCTTATATATTTTTGCAGTTTGGATGCTGTAGCCAAATATATAATCATAGCAAAAACTCAACTATGCACACGTAACTGCTAATTTCCAAGTAAGCAGCTGCTACTGTTTGCCTTAGCACTGTAGAACTGATAATACAGTTTTTTTGTGAGGCAGTTTGTTAATATATTCGATAATATGTCACATAGATGAAAAGTTCACCACGAAGTTCAAATAGCTGACCCAGATGCATGTAACTGTATTTTTTTCAAAATGTCCGTGCAATTGCACACACACATGATTATGTAACAAAACGAAAATATATTTTGTTATATGTCAGGTGAAATACCATGTTAACTGCCCAGAAATTATTTAAATAGCTCGTGTGAAAATATAAAAAGTCTTATAACATCGATAGAGGTATTGTCTTCTGTCTTTTTATTATAAGAAAGATCTAGAAAGATCTGAAATTTGAAGTTGAATTAATAAAATGGATACTATTCGGATGGCATGTATTTGCATGAGACTTTTACCAGAAGTGTGTTCCGGGCCAAGGACCAATCCATTATAATTTATTTTGGGGACGATCCGCCTTACAGGAAAAGGATCATTAATTTCGGCAAAAGTTTGCAGTCTCTGACTGAATGTTTGTTTTTTTTACCTATAGATGTGTAAGAATACATTATCGATAAGACCTTAGTCAGTAACCCACTGGGAAAACGACGTTGTTGCGACGTTGAATCAACGTCACTGACGTTGATTCAACGTCGCAACAACGTCGTGTGTCAAGTGGGAAATCACAAGAACTTGATTTTGGCAGGTATTCACAACAATCACGACACATTTATCATGGGTTGGGTTAATGTTGGCCCACTGTCTGTTATGTAAGATTATGTTCGTTATTCAGACAAGAGAAGGCGACTCGGGCAAACTGCGGTTTGTTTGACCACGGAAGCACCTGACAATGTATAGTGAGAGGTTCTTTGTGCCACGTGAAATATAAGCCCTTTCCATTTCCTGTGGTCATGCATAACCTCGTCACCAGGTGGCAGATACTCCCGATTGAACCCTTTAACTACCAGAAGATCTTAACATATTTTATTTACTGGAAGAGAGAATATAGTGTCGCAATTCTCAATTCACAGTGAATACAAATTACCGAATTTTATAAAATATCAGTCTAGGGGCAACAACTGTTATTCTAATTTTTTTCGACATAGCTTTATTGCCATATGTACAGGCGGCTGGTATGTCTGTATGTGTGCATCTATGTTTTAAAAGGAAAATATACCTTTTAGCATTAGGTAAAGATATTCTGAAACTATATGCTAAAACTCTGCTCATACCTAGTTTCCCGCTAATTTTTCATCACCTTCAAACGTGATTATTGCTGTAGCAATTTCCATTTGATGAGAAATGTCGAGATTGTATTAAAATTATTATCGGAGAATCACATATATATAATATATCGTCCCCTTAGATATAAAAGGGTGTATCTGCCAATTTGCAAAGTGGCAGATACACCCTTTTATATCTAAGGTGAAGATTTATAATTTCTTGGATTATATAATTTTGTTATTAATTGTTATTCTCAAATCACTAAATTATATAATCTAAATTTTTACCCACTTGAAGTTTTGTCTCGCTAGCGCGACCCACAACCTCAACTGGGTAAAAATGACTGCTCTATACTGTAAGATCTGGTAATATTCGCGAGGTTTTAATTTTCGCGTGGAGAACAAATTTGCGAATTCCAGAATCTCGCGATTTTTTTTATTATAATAGCGCTACTAAAGAAAATTCCCGAATTCTAAAATTCGTGAAAAGTCCCAAAAACCGAAATTCGGATCTACAGTATGTACAATTTAAAAACAGTCAATCTAAAAAAATCAATGCCAATTTCTCCTTGATTTTTTCTTGTTTGAAGCGTAAATATAAAGCGAAAAACGGCCACAGCACATCAAGGGTTAAGATTATTTGAAATATGGCAGATGGTGCGTCAATGCCACACGGTTCCCAAGACTAGGTAAAATAATGAGACCACTGTATTTCTTTTTTTTTGACGTTTTGAAGATATATGTCTACAAATATAAATATAATTACTAAATATAGCATTGTGATGGTTATACAGTGCAGTCACCAACTGCATCAACCACCCCCACCCCCCCCCATAACGCAATACTCAGCAGACAAAAAAAGTTGAATCAATGTTGGTGTAACATTGGGTCAGCGTCGTAGACGTTGGAACAACGTTAAACCAACATTGATTCAACGTTGAACATTGATTCAACGTTTTGTGTCTGCTGGGATACTCATACGAGAAAATAACAGTGCGCATTCCGGGGGTCTATTTAGCTTGGGAGGTCTACACAGCGTCACTGTGAACGACAGCTGTCACTCGGTGGCGTGACATCTGTCAATCTGACTCAAAAATGTCCAGTTCTTGGTGCTCAACACGCAAGCTGACCCTTAAGTCACCAGGTCTAACAACAACAATACCCGGTAACCCTTTAACTGTCAAATAAGTTAATTTGAAATTTTACTCACTTGAAGTTGTGTCTCGCTGACGCGATCCACAACTTCAAGGGAGTGAAAATTATTCAGATTTGACAAAATGGAGGTTAACTGTTTTGCAATCTTGCTGATTGATGTTACGTTTTATCTTAAGCTAGTTCAAATAATTCATTTGCTAATTAAAAATAAAAAAAACAGCGAATATAATCAGGACCGGCGGTTAACCCCATAAGCTCTCTTGTTTTATGGGTTAATCTGTTAATGACTTATGTGTTTGTTTTTATATTCACCTTCATATTTTAACAGGATGTGATACCTCTGATACATATAGCATGTTATAAATCACATTTTGAGTTAAATGCAAATGGTTTTATTTCTCAATGTGGCGTTGTGAAGATCTCAACATCAATATCATTGATGAATGACACAGACGAATGACGAAGAATGAAATGTTGGTGTAACCCACTACGATTTTTTTTTTAATTTTAAAAATAGCTAGTTCTCACTATACACATTTCATATTTAGCCTGGGGACATAATAATAACGCAATTAACACCTTCTTACATAGGTCACGATAATATTCAAGTACAAAGCAGATCTATTTGCAAATACTATTTTCTAATTCTTTCAGTGCGTGGACCGTCTTTAGTCATCAGAATCTAAGTTCCCGAAGTTTTAAGTTCCAAGGGTGAATTAGCTCCTCAAACAAAAGCAATGAGATTTTACAACAATAAAACTAATTTGCCCCCAGTCATTTGAGTGCACAATAAAATGTGAAATTTTTAAATTACAATTGTCCTTAGAACCGTTATATGTAATGTAAAAGTAACACAGTATGTGACAGACATGCCCATCTAAATATCAAGACCCTTTGATACCAAGGCGACGTGAATGCAATAATCAGCTCCTCGGAGATTGACGTGAAATGTATATGTCCTGGTCATCACAAGGACATATTACAATGTTATCGGCTGGTTAGCGAATAAGAATAATTGTGTCGTAACACGTCGTCCGTGCAGAAAACAATGATGTCACCACAGCTAGGCGAGTGATGTCGCCGACCATCACACTTAATATCAACACTGACGGATACTATCAAATAGCTGGCTAATGCACGAGCTCAACTTGTTGTTTTTATACACCAAATTTTGGTGTATAAAAACAACAAGTTGAGCTCGTGCATTAGCCAGCTACTTAACACAACATAAATAAGTTATTTATTATATAATTATAAATGCCTGACAATGTCTGAAACTGCAGATTATGTCAAGCCGACATAACATGTTTGGTTTACTGGGATAAGTGTGTTTGAAACTGGCTCGAAAGTGTATATAATATACATTGCTATAGGATCCTAATAGGACAAGCGCTGTACACATCAGACACGCCAGTCATTTTAGGTGGCAGGTTGTTATTAACCATATTTTTATTATTATGTTTCCGTTAATAAATTATAAAAAACATCTTACCAGTATATTTTAGTTATTTTATATTCAATTTAATATACTTCGCAATACGGCATTCATCATTGAAAAGTGAGAAATTTTATCAATGGTTGCTAGTAAATAGAACACTTTGAAATAAATAAATCTTCTCTCATAAACTTATAATTGCAGTTAAAATATATTTCTTATAAATTGTAGGAAATGGACTTTATAGGAGTTTAAATATAGGCCCACACTTTTACTTATACGGTATTGTAATTATAAAGCTTCACCGGTGATTGCTGGGAATGAGTCAATTAAAACGGAGCCACCGTACAAATACACGTGAATGATTGACGATCATGAAAACGAATTACTACTGTGATACAGTGACCCCCTGAGTACCCCTGGTATACAAATGGCATAGCGTTAACGCAAATTCACTAAAATGTATACATTAACAATATATATGTAGTGTTCACTACATCTTCTTTTGCAAAGCCAAAAGGCAGTATCTGCTTACTTTATAAGCCAGCAGATAATGCATAAAACCAGTCATTTCTATTCACCTCCTCGAGCTGCCGCAATTCGAAACTCAAGGTGAAATAAACTGTCCAGATTTGATAAAATAAGCAAGTTTTACATCTCAAACTAAAACTTAACACTCCCTTATTTGGAAGTATTATAGAATTTTAAATCTATAAATTTTATTGAAAATATGATATCTGGTGCAAAAATGTTAGGATAGAGCCTAAAGGGTTGAATACGGTTTTACAGTAGTATATTATATATATTGTCCCCTTGGATATAAAAGGGTGTATCTGCCACTTTGTGAAGTGGAAGACACACCCTTTCATATCCAAGGGAAGGAATTATAACACATTTCTTTTGAAAAGGTTCTGTTTTTTAACAGTGGAAGCGCTGAGTATTTTAATATGATATAAATACAGAAACTTTGAAAAGGTTCTGTATTTATATCATAGAAATATAAAGGTTCGTGTTCTCACCTTTACAGCTGAACGCGTTCTTTCCAGACCACAGATACAGTGCCGGCATACTGGGGGCTTTCTTCACCCCTACAGCTACAAACATCATGACTACGTCCGGCTACTACTCTCTCCTGGTACCTCAGTAATATATGGATGTAAATCTACAGATCCAGATCGATTCGTGAACCGACTCACTCGTAAACGTAACTCACTCGTAGACTCTTATCACAAAGCACTGCTGAGCAAGTATTGAGCTTTCAAGACGAATTAGATCCCAGCTTAAATAGACAGTCGTAGTCACTGGCAGAGAGTCGGTAATGCTATCTTTTCCGATAATTTCTAGGGTACATTTATTATCAGGAATTACGTGACTGACAGATTATGCGTTCTGGATGTGATTTTTGCTCTCAGAATCACAGACACTTTATGTCAAAATCAACACTATTATCAATATGTGATAAACGGTTTGTGATTCGATAATCCGAATTCAATTTTGATCAGCCAAACGTGTACATTCTGGTTCACAGATCGCTTTCTGTAGGCCTATATCTGATTTTACTGTATTTTGTTGTAGACTAATTATCCTTGCTGTTCAATCACCAGCACTATTGAGAAACCAGTGTGTTTATCAATCTGTTGACTTGTCTGTCCTCACTATCAAAGGCTACGTGTCTTACGTGCTGGATCTCTGATCTGGATTAGAGGACCCCACCGGATGAAAAGATAACAACAGAGATACTCACATTGAGTACGTGAACATTTCACCGAACTGGAGAGCCGTATCTGTCAATGTTTCAAAGAAAAGATTGAACAGCGTTTATTTACGTCTGAGCTGAATACTGTGAACTCTGGAGAAAAAAATATATAATATTGTGATAAATCAGGTAATTGTTTTAGAGATCCACCAACTCTGGACCCGCCGAGACCGCGCTTTATCTCGCACAACTGACGCAGTCACTCTGAACATTGATGGTAATATTGAGTTTCAACAAACAAAGAAGAGCCGGTCGTATTACAGACAGGTTCATAATCCATACATCAGTGTTTGTCTTGTCTAACATAACGGACTGTTCAATCTATAATAATCTCCATTTTTATCACTCAACAAAATTGCCCGCTTGATATATTTTTAAAAGGATTGATGCAATCATGCTGAACACATTACATGCGATTCCATCGTATCAAGTATCAATAATCCCAAGCGTTATTAGTTGTGTAAATGAGAATAATCCTACATTGGCAGAAGACGCTGTGAGATAGTCACGCTTTACTGCGCATCGAACAGTCGAGTTGCCAGGGATCTACTCCTATTGTCCCTTGATTGTGAGCAGGACGTGTAAATCCATGACGCCTAGATCAATCTGTGAAGATCATATACCACGCAAGATCACTTAACATGGATCATTAGGACGTTACACTCCCCAACATACACGTATCCAATGAACAATCCGATAATTATGAAGTACAAAACCAGGGAGCGTGAGCCATAACACAATACACATATAGATCAGATCCTTTCCTAAATGACACTGCTCTGTGTAACTTAACACACCCCCTTGAGGGCAATGTCAAGTGGAATCATACAAAGAAAATGTTGCCTTTCAGAAATGTTGCCTCAGTGGATCTGAAAACATGTCATTGTCTAAATCTGACAATATGAACACGGAAATACACTGACAAAAAAAATCCAATGAAATATATCCATAATCCAACGAAACTGTTAATCCGTGAAAATAAGGAATAGAGGTTATGTTAAGATCTCACGCGTGCTGTTTCCTGCAATCCCTCTGGATTGAGGTTGTTTGTCCCGCACTGGATGGCAGAGGTCCGGAGCTGTGCGCGGGCCTGTGACAATGTGACGAGTGCGTGATCATCACGCCGGGTCGCGATCACAGGGACTGTGACAGCCGGTCGTCACCACGGCCAAGTCCTGGGGGGGGGGGGGGGGGTGGACAAGTGTTGGTTTAATGCCGGGCCAGCGTCTACAGACGCTGTCCCCGCATTAAACCAACACAGGGTCAACCACTAGCGTTTGCTGTACTGCGGGATACACATGCCGTAAGTGCGGAATAGTTCTCGGGTGGAAAAGTGCATTAGCTAGAATCTGTTTTAAAAAGCTTGGATTTTTTGGAGTTTTGATTGTTGAATACGCTGAACTATTTTAGAATAGGGTACATGTCAAACCCAGAGGTTTAAGCTGCCAGACGCAGATAAAATTAAAATATTAACAAATATTTTTCAATTAACCACGATACTATCATTGTTAGTCTAAAGATACAGTTTAGAAATAGAAACTACAATAACACCATTATAATTATAAAGAACTAATAGATATCAACGGGTTATCATTAGAAAAATATTTGCCAAACCACGGTTTTCATCACATATGTCAGCTCTATTCTCTTAAAATATTTTTAGCAATCAAAGCCGTGGAAGGTATATACATATTTTGCTATATAATTTTTATTCCGAAGACTTATTTGCACATGTAGTTGGAAATAAGGAATCTTTATGAATTAGAGACATATCAATAACTTCGTTTTCACACAAGCAAGGGATATGTTTGATAAAAATCAGATAACGAGAGTTGTAAATAAAATAAAACAACTAAAATAAAACAATTGAAAATTTTCACCCACTTGAAGTTGTGTTTCGCTACCGCGACACACAACTTCAAGTGGGTAAAAATAACCGACATGTATTTAGTTTGAGACCAAACTTGATGTTTAAAAACTCATTTAATTCCCAATAACTGGGATTTAACCGGCTAATAAAACAGATTAACCCTTTAACCGCCAAATTATTCAATCTGAATTTTCACTCACTTAAAGTGTCTCGCTGACGCGATCCACAACTTCAAGTGAGTGAAAATTATTCAGATTTGACAAAATAGCGGTGAACTGTTTTCAAATATTGCTGATTGATGTCACATTTCATCTTACTTTTTATCTACTTAATGTGGCAATACAAAAAAATAAAAAGCCGAATATGACGATTAAAGGGTTAAACAAGACTATAGTAATGCTAGCGGAGTAGAGGTATATCATTATGATCATCGTGCAAATGAAATCCGCGAAAAAAGCGCCGAAATATTTTCTGTGTACGCTAGATACTATATGGATGTCTAACAAATGCTCATTCTTGTCTAGTGTCAAACCTTGACCATGCTGATCAATCCCATGGACTGAACATGACGGTTCATTCTGATTTGCGAAGCGAAAAGGTAGTATTAAGAAATTAACAATTAATGCCTTTTGGCCTTGTGCGACATAATTTTACACATCGAGATATTATGGACATTGATTGTAGGCTGGGATATGAAATAATGTCTCCACAAAATGTACAGGTATTATAGGTATATTTGACCATGGATGTTATAAACCAGATTAGCTATATATCATCCGGACGATTTCTCTGTACAAAAATTGTTTTGGTAATAAACGTTTCAAAAACAGTTGAATAAAGTTGATATCAAGTTCATTTTAGACATTTTTTGAACTCATAAAATGGCATTACTTGTTCTATATTCCTGTTGCATATCGTCAGGCTTAGATGATGCGACCCATAATCCGTCAGGGTGGTCATTGTAATTATAAACTTCGTGTAGTATAGTACTTAACTAAATCATCTGGCAAATCATAACCATTGGTTAAAACTATAATAAACATCTAAATGACCAATCAACAAATCCGATTAACGAGTGCATGGGTCTTAACTCATAGCAGTCTAGGTCCGAGCCCAGCTCGGACCTGTAATTTATGACGCTGCAGTCTAAGTCCGAGCCCAGCTCGGACCTAGCAATAATTCCTAGCCTTTCACCAAATGACATCACTTGCGCAACTATGAACACAGCATGGAGAACCTAGAACATAAAGGGTAGATTTATCTGCGTCAGAACCTTTTCTGAACTAAACATAGAACTCCAGGCTCAGATGAATACAAGCCTTTCGGTATTTCCCAGATGACCTGGGAATGTCATCTCAAGATAAGAAATCCGACATGCCCCCCAGGAAATTTAGACAGATTACTATACCCCATGGTAGTAACTTATTCCCCCTATTAATTTGTGTGTATAGACCTATTGAATGCTTCTTAGAATCGTATGTGATGTATTTTAATATATTTCATTGAATTGATATAATGTTGTACTCCTGAATCTCATTGGATCTCAAAAATATCATTTTTAAACAAAAGTTCCGAAAATTTGACTACCTAATTAGCATATTCAAAATGGCTGTCGGTTACCATGGCAACATCATATTAGCCAATTAATTGATGTGTATTCCTGTTATATATTGTATGTGTGTTGCTGTGGTATATAGGAAATGCATATGCTACCATTCGAAATTTTTATAAAGAGTATCAAAATATGTCTCAAAATCACAAAAATGGCCAGACCACACAGACGACCAATGTCAAAACGACCAGACTGCTATGAGTTAACCCTTTCAAGGCTGAATTAACCATTGTCATCTTCATCCACTACAAGTCGCGAATTGTCGTCACAATTCTCGACTTGTATGGATGAAGATGATTTGATGTGGTTTAAAAATTAAAGAAAATTGCCATGTATTGGTAAGCCAGTTTCATGGAAATTTTCGATCTAAAATCCTCGGTTGTAGGAAAATTAGGTATGTTTAGAGTGATGTAAAATGATGCTTTATTGCATCGTGGTGTTTAAAGGGTTAAAGTATTCACCAGAGAGGTAAACCCCAAAGGGACACGGCGTTAAAACAGAAAGTGATTTACTCTCCACCTCTGGGTACTTTATGTGATATTGTAGTACTGACCTAGTAGCCTACTGAGTACCCACGAGCTACAAGTATACGCCGGTGCTAGGAGCCGAGATATAGCACGTGATTCAGCAATCACAGCGTACCGTAGAAGCTAGGGGGTACTGATATGTGCCACATGACCATTTTGCAACCCGGAAATTCCATCAAGTCTTCATCCACTGTGAGAATTGCTGCAGCATTATTTCACCTCACAGAGAATGAAAATTTCCATACAATTACAGTAGAGTGTATTACTTTTCTGGTTGGAGAGAATAGTGATAACTATTTTTTACACGGTTCTTAAATTGGACATGAGTGCTTGATATCTGATATTTCGGGGATCATTGAATGAAAAATTGCCATCAATTGATGGCAGGACCCCTAAGCCGTAGGCTCTGTCCATCAATATCAAGAAATAATGAGAAAAAAATGACCCCCCACTACCACCATGTCAATTGCTGCGGCAGCCATTTTGTTTTTAATGGATTCATCCCAACAGTTCACCAGATCATCAAAAATACCTAGAGAACAACCATACCAAATTTGAATGCGATCCAACCAACGGTTGATAAGTTATCGTGCCCACAATCTTTCTAGACAACCATCTTGAAAAATGGCCGCTTATGGCTTGTGTCAAAAAAAATATATGGGATGTATTTGCCAGATACATAGGTCATGTCTGTAAAAAGTAAACAAAATTCGTCAGTTAACTTTTTAGTAAGAGCTGAATTTCTGACCGCCCGCCCGCCCGCCCGACCGCCCACCCGCCCGACCGTCTCTGGTGATCACTATACCCCACAGCCTGAGGGGTAAAAATCATATGTAAAAAATAATTTTAAAAATCGTGAAAAATTTATGTGAACAAGATGTATTTTTTGAAGCTGCAGTGATTAATCAATAATATGTAAAACTAATACGGGGATGTCATTAAAGTAACATTATTGTACTGAGTGTGCGTGTGTATTTATGTGGGGAGACTTCAATACACATAATTTTGACTGTTGAAAAGTACAATGCTTCTGTGGATTTCCAGCCAGCACGACACGTTACGTCAAGTTTGTTTTAATACTGGCCTGCGTCTGCGACGCTGACCCAGCATTAATACAAATTTGTTGGCATTGTCTATTTGCTAGTGACCGCGGTCAGCCCTGGTCATCATGATTGATGTCGCAGACAAGCACTCTGTGACATGGGGAGTCAGCCAAGTCTGCATTAGTCAAATATTTGTTGTCATATTTGACGAGGGAGATGTAAGCATAAAAACCACAAAATCAGTATTAATCATTTTGGCAGTTCAGCCCCAATTTTTTTCCGTTTTTAATGTTTTATTAGCACACCAAATACCAGTTTTTAAACATGGCAAAGATAAAACGTGACATCAATCAACAATATTTCAAAATAATTTTATTGTTGACCTCCATTTTGTCAAAATCGAATAATTTTCAATCACTTGAAATTGTGGATCGCGTCAGCGAGACACAACTTCAAGTGGGTGAAAATTCCAATTAAATAATTTGGCGGTTACAGGCTTGTTTGGCAGTATGCAATTAATTACATTTTGCAATTTGCCTTGCAAAAGAAGTAGGCCTATGCGTACAACATACAAGATAAATCTTTGTAAACTGTGGTAGATTAAAATTGTTCTAGTACACGGAAACACAACAACCAGATTCTCGTACAGTGTTTCAAATCTGAGTATGCATTTAAATTCGACAACTTTTAGTTTGCATTGCCATCTCCTCCAAAACGAAGTGTACACAAATACACGTATACATGAATATCGCCGTCACTTTCTGCTTAACTGTCATTGGTTCCCATAAATCAAACAATAAGAGCGCGGAAAGAGGATGTTTATAATATTTTTCAGGGTCATTGAACTTTTCGTATCACTGGATGATTGATAAGGCAGAATATCACCGGGGATTTTATCCAGGACAATCACTTCAGCAAGGATACTACAATATCTGAGCCTCAGTTTGAATTAAACTATGAAACGTGCCCTTTGATATAAAAGGGTGTATCTGCCACTTTGGGAAGTGGAAGACACCCTCCCATTTCTAAGGAGATTAATAGTCCACCAATGATTATATTTCACGCGATTTCGATAAAAAAAATGAACAGGAGCACACTCGACATAGGTCGCCGCTATTATTGAACTTTTAAAGTTAATATGTTTAACGATGTAAAATGCGGAAAAACTGCCATTTAGATTTTTTTCACCCATGTTGAGCTTGTAGACGAACTGGTTATTAGCAAAATTCAGAACAAATTTGGGCAAGATACATGATAACTTGACAAGTTATCGTACCCAGAAGGTAATTTTAACACCGACGCATAGGCCATTTTAAAAAAAGAAAAGGTGGATCCTTATTATGAGATATTATGCCCTCTTGCACTAGGCCACCTTAGAAAAGTAATCAGGTAATATGTGGGCAGACATTTTGATTATCGTGCCTATAAATTGCGCTTGTCACAGATGAATATATGGTTTTAATAAATAGATAACTTACATCATGGCTTTATTTTAGTGGGACTGGGTCAACTCGCTCACACACTGTGGTTGAATATGGCCAGATTTCTCTGCGGCACGTCTCGCATTTTGACAGATTGCTGTTTCGCTCTCAGAGCAGACGGACAATAGAGGCGCTGTCATCGCCGCTAACTTTGACAGTCGGTCATTCAGACCGCTTGTAATTTGTGCGATGGCGCCGTGCTAAGGTACCGCCATGAGAGCTCACGGCTGGTCATGTGATCCCCGGGCTGTCGGACAAATATCCATCGAATGCCAGATTCTGTAAAATTAGAAATCTATAGCAGCAGGTCAACGATCCTTGGAGCGTTGACCTGCTGCCATAGATTTCTAATTTTACAGAATCCGGCATTCGATGTTGACCTACTGCCATAGATTTATTATTTACAGAATCTAGCATTCGATGTTGACCTACAGCCATAGATTTATAATTTAACGGAATCTGGCATTCGATGGTGGCCTACTGCTATATAATTGTAAAATTTCGTACACTGCCATTGATTATGTTGATGCCGCAAAATGATTAGTCATTTATTTTCAAAACACCGCCTTGTAGCTTTTGAATGCCAGATTTTACGCAATTACACACAGCCATTGATTTAAAATTATGTTTTATACTGGCAGTGAATATGTTGATGGTATGACGTAAATAGTTTGTTATTATAAAATAATTGCAACTTTTTTGCCAAATCAGACATTTACTAAATTGTTATATTATAGCTATAAACCACTCTATGTATGTTTCTAGTTTTGCAACACACTTCCCTAAAGGCACAAGATTCGAAAATTGAATCCTGCAGGTCTGAGGCCGAGCACTCTATTCCTCGGAGGCTCTCCATAATATCTGGTCGTCACGAGTGGACATGTATGGAAGTAGCATGTCGTTTCTTTGAAATCTGAAACAGTGTTGAATCAGGGTGCCCCAGCGTGTCAGGCCGCGTGTCGTGTTTCTGTCACACTGATAATAATAGTTTTCTTTCATAACAAGATATATTAAAATAATTATTGAAGATAATATGCAGGTAGTTGATTCAAAACAAAATTAACCCTTCAAGCGCTGAAAAAAAACCTGGAGACCAAAGTTTTTTCAATGTGAAATCATTATAATTGTCTTAGGTAGCTCTTTCTGCTTCATTTAAATACCTATGTAAATTATTTTTACTCTTCCAGTGCCTGCAGGTCGACTTTAGACGTCAGAATCTGACGTCGACAGATGTTAGATTCTGATATGCCAGTATCAAACCATATAAAATTCAACTGAAACTGGTGGAATAGTTAATGATATATGATCAGCTGATTAAAAACATTAATTTGGAATATGTCTTATTTCTTTAAATAAAAAGATTTGAAAGTGCAACGGCCGCCATGGGTCATTTCTGAAAAGAAACGATGCTACAAGATTGCTCTGACAAGATCTTCTGAACAAATATTTCATCTCTTGAATATCTACTACAACTAATCACTTATTTTATCAAAAAAAAATTAGAATACTATTTTATTTGTATTTAAAAAAGTGTCTAAATTGCAAAATAAAAGTAAAATTATTAACATATCAATTCGCTTTTTTGTATACAGTCACATGAGCTAAGTGTCGATCCTAATTCTGCCTCGCTAAGGTAAAGGCAGTACCGGTAGCTACGTATTTTCAATTAAAAGCCCGTACCCAGGTAAATAGCACGTCTTTGTTTTAGCTCTGTTATATCTTTTTGAGTGTTTGAATGAGTGAAGGAAACATTCCGATAGATTACAACTTTTAGAAACATCCGTTAGCAACGTAATCTGGTTTCGAAAAAAACGAATTATGAGAAAATGTCGGTCATTACATTTTTGTCTTTTGGATCCACCCGTTTTGCAATGCCATGTTTTCCGGTTGCCATGTTTGACAGAAAAGCTGTATCGAGTCTCCGATTTGATCATTTCCTTGTGCAGATAGTTTTTTTTGTAATTTACTAGCCGTAATCTATGACAAAAAGTTCTTAACTCGTATAAGGATAAGTATGTAAGGTCTTTTTGAGTGTTTGAATGAGTGAAGGAAACATTCCGATAGATTACAACTTTTAGAAACATCCGTTAGCAACGGAATGTGGTTTCGAAAAAGACGAATTATGAGAAAATGTCGGTCATTACATTTTTGTCTTTTGGATCCACCCGTTTTGCAATACCATGTTTTCCGGTTGCCATGTTTGACAGGAAAGCTGTATCGAGTCTCCGATTTGATCATTTCCTTGTGCAGATAGTTTTTTTTGTAATTTACTAGCCGTAATCTAAGACAAAAAGTTCTTAATTCGTATAAGGATAAGTATGTAAGGTCTCAGATGTATCACATCGTCAAAGACGTTGCTAGTTTAATTAAAATGTCATCGGGAAAGAGCGGTTTAACGGCGCTTTCCCAACGGGTCTCACTTTTCCGAACACGAAGGTTCAGCATACCTAAATTCGGCCAACTGACATATTTTACATCTTTGCGGCACACCGTGAACATCGCCAAAATACACAGGTAATATTCATGGGATATTCGTGGCTGGTGTAGAGACAAAAAGGAAGGGACTTTCCTCACTGTTGATACTTTCAAAGAAAAAAAATCAACATCTAGACCCCCAGCGGCTTGGCAAAAGCCATTATAATAAAGAGATGGTTAATTGTATGAACATTTCGAAATACACACTTATCGGGTACATATCTCTTTCAAATGGAGGGTGGAGAAAGATAATATAGATTTACGATGATATAGCCTATATAACACAATTTTAAACTTCGAAACTTTTTAACCTGGGTATGGGCAAATTAAGTAGTTACTGCATTCTAGCTTTGCGCGACAGAATCCCCCCACATGATAACTGTTTTCTACCATTTTCAATACTCCATGATTAAATCACAATCTAGGTTTTTATATAATTATATTGTAAAAATTTAAGATATCAGGTACAGCCCATTTTTAATATGTTCAAGAAAAAATAACCAATTACGTTTAAGATCATCCATAGCAAAGGTGGGATCATGGTTGGTCCAGTATCGCAGATGTGTAATTGTTCGGGTGTTGATAATGCTGATGACATCGACGTTTGGATTGATGAACGTGTTGCCCACATCCTATTTACAGCGGTTTTTAGATTGTAGGTTGCAAATAATTTATGTTTTTCTTTAAATTAATCCACGAAAATTTAACCTATTTTCAATCAGACTATGCTACAGAGTAATATTATATAGATTAATAATTAATTTGCCAGCTAAAAATCAATAAAAACCCTGCAAATCAAAGGTATACACGTGAAGTGCTAATTAAGTATCGCATCACAATGGCAGGCAGGTAGACGGGTGAACTAGCGCAGAAGTCGTAAATTTATACGACCCGCGGAAATCGGCGAACCTCTGACGCGCAACTGTCACAATAAACCGAGAGATGGCGAGGGTGAGGTGCCACACACGTACTCTGTGGTCCAAGTCAAAAGGCACTAACTGCTTAATTTTCAAGTAAGCAGTTACAGCTTTTTGGCTTTTGAGAACAGTATACTGTCACAGAAGGCCACAGCTAATAATGATTAAATTTTTTCGATTTCTGAAAAAAATAGATTTTCCAAAAACATTGATATAATGATTATTTTTTTCCATTTCTGAAAACAAATTGAATTTTCAAAAGAGTCGGTATTTGATTTTTCATTATTAAAAAAGAAAAATCGCTTCTTAAAAAAATAGATTTTCGAAAAACATTAAAGATTGTCGTCTCTGGATGTATACAATGGGACTGGTCCACAACCATTGTTGTATTTTTAGCAGAATCGTTGACACTGTTGTCACACTATTGGCAAGGAAGAAATTGAAACATTTCGTCCCCCAGCAGCCAAAGTGTCGTAAGTGCCACTCATTTAAGTATCCCTTAAGACCCTCGTCTGCTAGCGGTCCATTTGTTCTCCTCCACTGACCAGAGGATATTTTGTGGATAAGTAAGTAAGCAAGTGAGTGATAACTGATACTGTGGAGGAAATGGGTTAATTAATTATTTAAAATCGCAACAATTAACTAGACAGTCAGTCAGAGATTGCAAATCCCTGCCAAAATTAATGTTCGTTATCCGGATCCTGCATCCAGATCCTGATCCAGATCATCCGAAAAATGTAATTTATAGGTCATTGCCCCGATATATAATATGATATAGGCACTGCCTATGGGAGGCTCGGTCTCACTTTATGACATTATGACATTTGTGCACCAAGCCTCCAAAATCTATTGCATTCATATATAAAGTGCAGATGATCAATTATGACGTCACAGATTCAACATATTTCATTCATTCAAAAAGGTGGGTAGGTTTAGTAACAGTACACAAAAGTTGTGCAGCTATGACGTCATGAAGGGGTCTTACATTAAGGTACCTCAAATGTACTTTACCACCAATCAATGAGATCTGGATCGTAATCCGAATCCTGCATTCGGATCATCCCCCAAATTTAATCGATTGGCGGGGGTAAATATATGGCCAAAGTAACATAGTACCTGTGGTATAACTGTAACAAGTATTTGTAGGATAAAATGAGATTGATACGAACTTGATTTCGTTGACAAATAATTGTTTCTGCAATGTTCAGAGAAGCGTAATTTATTCACATTTGGCCTTATGATTCCCACATGTAGTTTTTAACGAAATATAGAATCGACCACGGGAATAGTTATTGGTCTATTAACATCAATCACAATGAGAAATGCGGGGTGTCATTTTTCTGGGCCACAGAGTGAGAGTGATAATTAGTGATAATTACAGGATGTTAATTACTCGTCAGAGCCCAGTTTGAGATATTAATGACCCAGCGTGGGCGCAATAATAAATCCATACCTCCGGAAGGTATCCAGGAAACACGAGTCACCGACCCATCACTGGTTCAATGTTGGTCCACCGTCTACGACGCTGGCCCAACATTGAACCAGCAATGGGTGAATGACTGGGTACAAAATCTCATGAATCTACACGGTGTGGGACCTCTCTGGCCGTAGTGAATGTGGTGAAAATGGACATCATAGCAGTGTTTCAGAGCAGGTTCGAACCTGCCCCGAGAATCTGCTATGGTGTCCATTTTCACACTGTTTATATGGTGTAACCAAGGAAAATAGAATGATTCTATTTTCCTTGGTGTAACATTGGTGTAACAAAGCTCTTGGGTGTACTGTAGCTGTCTTGTGTATATATTCTCCCTCTTGGATATGAAAGGGTTTATCTGCCACTTCTCTAAGTGGCAGATGCACCCTTTCATATCCAAGGGGACGAATTATGTTTTACAGAATAATCTCTGAATATCAACCGACATGCATTCACAAAATGTTTTCCCAACAGAGAAAACTCGCTCCAATATGTCCAAAGAGTAAAGAATAGTACAATCGTATACATAGCCATTTTGTGTGGCCACCTCGAAGCTGTGAAATGATATTCCCTAACAAAATTGTCAAACAAATCAGGATAGCTCGGACTTGAAATACTAACTTCATTTTTTATTCTAATTTCTCAACCGACTCCTCTATGACCAGCATATAAAAATGACGACTGGAATTTCAGTGACATGTGGGACTGATCAACAAGACAGATGTGGCGCCTCTTAGCTCGGGCCGCTGGGGATTAGGGCGTTCTGGAAATTTAATATTGTGGCTTATATTATGGCATAGTGTAGCTTGGTGTACCCCAGGTATAATGACATACCAGCAAACAGTGAACGTCCGCCAAAAAAAAGTTTTAATATTATATGCCCATCATCTACGACGCTGGCCTAACATTTAACCAGCATTGTGTTGCTGGGTATACGCTTCTCAGCAAACACAAAATTTTAACCCAATGTTGTTTTGATGTTAGACCAACGTCGTAGAAGGCTGGCCAACACTAAAACAACATTGCGTCAATGTCTTGTGTTTGCTGGGTGGAGCTGTAGTCCCAGCAAACACGACACGTTGAAACAATGCTGTTTAAATGGTGTGCCAGCGTCGCAGACGTTGGCACACCATTGAAACAGTAGGCTATGACATGTACAGGCGTACTAATCTAATCACATCTCGTGCAAAAACAAAAGGGAGTAGCTGCTCATTTCACAAGTAAACAGTTACTGTCTTTTGGTGTTGCAGAACATAATGTCCATGTACACAGCTGTCTTGGTCACAATAATCAATGTTTGCTGCGAGTTATTTAACCCCTTAACTGCCAAATTTTTCAATTTGAATTTTCACCCACTTGAAGTTTTGTCTCGCTGACGCGATCCACAACATTAAGTGAGTAAAAATTATTCAGATATGACAAAATGGAGGTCAACTCCTCTCAAATCTTGCTGGTTGATGTCACCCTATTTTATTTTTAACATATTTAAAATGTGGTACGTAATGTGCTAATAAAAAGTTAAATCCCGAATATATGCGGCACCGGCGGTGAAAGGGTTAATTACTTGTAGGTAACAGGCGGATAATATTTCAAAAGGTTTTGTTGTTGTTATGAATAACACCATGCCTCAACTGCAATATTTTTATATCAGCACTACAAAATATGATAGCTGATCGTCAAGAAATCGAAATACCAAATAAAAGGCCTATTTTAAATTTGTAGCCTAATAAATGGACTTGTTGTCTGATTTCAAATTTTGCGGCTTTTGTCACATACATGTCATCGACTAGGTCTACATTAATTGCATAACACTTTGTTGTTATAATGGTGATACATTGAGTCAATGTTGGTTTAATTATTGTTGGGCCGACGCTGCAGAAAACATACACTGCCCGCCGTAGTGTATGGGGACTGTACACAGTGCTCTATGTACAGAAAACACTGAACCATTTAATGGTTCAGTCTTTTTAGTTTTAACCTAGTTAATTTAGTTCAGTATGTACATAGTATTTACTGCGAGGCTCAGAAATGCCAACAAGCAAAATATGCTGACCCATTGTTGCATTTAGGTTGGTCCACCATTGGCTAATATAGCCTGAAAGTTTGACCAGCATTGAACCAGCATTCGTTCAACGTCTCAAGTATTCTGAGATTCTGTGTGAACGATTTCCAGGTGGCATCCGGTTACCATGGTTACCTCCACAGTGACTGCTACATTCACTCTAATCACCAGGTGGGGGATAGAGCGGTGGTGTCTGTTATCCTAATCAGGTGTGGAGTAGGCCCCATATGCTGCCATATGCCGAGTCAAGAGCAATAACTGCTTATTTTTTAAGTAATCTGTTACTGCCTTTATGGCTTTGGAAAATTTCACACAAGGCCACGGCTAATAATGATTAGATTAAGGGGTTGGAGGTTGCCGTTTCTAGATGTTTCTTTGCATTATAGAGATAAGACACACATGCCAACTTGTGGCAAATTAACACGCTCACTCATAAATTAAAAAATACGATTTACCCCATAATTATTTGTTCGGAACAAATCCGATTATAACATGTAAACTGGTAAAGGATCAAATCCGGGGATTAACATGTTAAAGGGCTAGGATTAACATGATTAACCCTTTCAGCGCGCGTAACCGACCTTAGATGTCAGAACCAGACGTCCATAGACGTCAGAATCTCACGTCTATTGACGTCAGATTCTGACGTCCAAATTGTTCTCAATCGGAAGACCTCTTTTTGCCAAATTTTGGACCCGCCCTTGTTACCTGCCTGGGAAGGAATTCCAACACATTTTTATTCACTATCACAACTGTCACTTCACAGTGAAGGACAATTTCTCAATTTCAGATAGACCGACGTGGAGATTATACAACATTTCCAGGGGTGCTGATTTGGCTGGGTGGTGACATTTCTGTTGAATGATGGCGCATCACTAGAAACTTAAGATCGGTATTTTCTAAAGGAAATAAGATAAAGATAAGATCACTCATCGGGCGACCCGGGTTCGTATAACCATGTATACGCCACTGACAAATACATGGTCATCACTGTTATACGAACCCGGGTCGTCCGACGAGTGATCTTAACATTATCTTATTTCCACTAGAAAAGTTAATACCGATCCTAATTTTCTCGTGAAAATAAGAATCTTAAGATTTTTTCTTACACCTAGCTTTTTCTTATTAAAAAGGCAAAATTCATCTTAACTTTTCTCATGACAATAAGAGAAATTTAAGAATCTCAATATTAATTTTATAGCTAACTTTCTCTTACTTACATTAGACAAATGAATCTAATTTTTTTTCTAAGGGGGCCACCATTCGATTTCCAGGGGGGGGGGGTGGAGTTTTTTTTAAATAAATAATTTCGGGCGGACTCTGAGTGAAATAAATAATTTACTTCAACTACTGTTCTATATAAACATGTAATAAAATGTGAAATTTTCAGCGCGCCGCCGAGCCCGGTTGAAATAAATATTTTCCCCGCAACAAAAACTTCAGCCCCCCCCCCCCTATATTGAATGGTGGCCCCTAATGCAAAAGCGAGGCTAAACTAACATAAAAGACTATTCTACAGTGCAATGCCTGAAGGCAGTAGCTGCTTCCTTAAATAGTGAGTATTTACTGCCTTTTGCCTTTGCTTGAGAACATAAGTTATCCACCCACCTCGATAATAAATAGCACATCGTCTTCTCCTCACGTATCCGTCCGTCACATCAGGGGCACTCCTGGTCCTTCGCAGGCGGTGCTGGGTTCGAGTCCTGGTTGGATTCACCTCGGTCAGTGTGTCAGTGGCTGGTATCCTGGTCTGGGCGGAGTGGTCAGTCTGTACTCTGTTCTTGATGGGGTGAGGCGTGGACATCTGTTTGGTAAAAGACAGACGTGAATAGCGGGTGGCAGGAGGGGTCAGTTTAGGACCGGTCATCACATTGGTCAGTACGGCGCATAGTGCGGGGTTGGCGGACACACACCTGCGGGACACAGCCACGGGGTCCACCTGGATCCCATAGGAGGGATCCATCTTTTGGCGGGTACTAGGGATACGACGTAAAACGCGATGAGTGTTCACTGTGCAATCCACAGATCCGTCATCTGTAGATGGATCTGTTATAGATTGATCGATTGTGTGTTGATCACTTATAGACTGATCACATCTGTGTAGGTCATTTATAGATTGATTATCTGAAGGTTCTTCTCTTATAGCTTCATCATATGCACACTGGTCTCTTATATATTGACCACTTTGATATTGATCACGTATAAGTTCACCATTTCCACATTGATCACTTGTAAAACTAATATTTTTAATGAGTTTGTCATTGTCGTCTGTATAACATGTACAGTGATCATTTGTACAGTGATCACCGGTACAGTGATCATTTGTACGGTGATTACTTGGAGATTGTTCATTTGTACAGTAATGTATGTAGTGCTCTCTACCTTGCTCATCTGTACACTGCTGATCATATTGTTGCGTGCACGTTTCATATGGATCATTTCTAGACCGTTCACCACAAGTCCTGTTATCCATTGTATCACCATGAGATACTGTCCCATCACCACAGATCCGGGTAGAAGTACCCATACATCCAGTGTGACGGACTGTGTAGTACTTAACCTCAGAGGGATTGTGACTGTTATCTGAACAGGGATCACCCCTCACTTCCTGAGTCCCCGCACTGTCGTGATCCATGTTTGGGATAGCCGCGCCCTGGGAACTCCAGGACAAACTGTAGATCTTTCACTATGCTTACAAGTCGCACCGGGATGACATGTCAGTATAGCCGTCAGTACTCCGCCACGGTGCATCCTCTATGATGTACTATAGTACCAGCTAAGTACACCGCCCCCACCCCCTCCCCCTCTGTGTGTGTGAGCCTCCCTCTGGGGCATGACGGGATTACGTCACCTGTATTACAGTAAACTCATTTCTTATCTCGAAGTATCTTGTTTCGAGTATTCGTGAAACGTCGTTTACAATAATCATGTTCGTTTATAATAGGCAATGTGAGGATGATATATCGTATTATCTTACAATGTAATTATATTGCCGGTGCGTAAGTGTGTATAGCTTTCTGACGTGTACTTTTTCATGGCTCTGCAAGATCTCTATTTTTAGGAATTTTGTGAGACCATGCACACTGGAACTTGGTTCGAAATTCACTAAGAAATAAACTTGGCAAAAATGTATTACTCTATCTATACAGTGTAAAATATAAATATACCCTGGCGGTTGTAAATGATTTATGTAGGACTTACAACTGCTGTCTACCTCCCAGCAAACAAGAGGCATTGACCCAATGTTGTTTTGATGTTGGCCCGCCGTGTTTGACGTCGGCCCAAGATCAAAACATAATTGAGCCAATGTCTGTGTTTGCTGGGCTACCTGCTACCCCCTACTGTTCCCACAGTATACACGCTCTACTGTATTCCAGTAAACACAAAGCATTTGTATAGCATTTATACAATGTTGAACCAACGTCGAAGACGTTGGGCCAACGTTGTATAAATGCTATACATATGTTTTGTGTTTACTGGGTACGTGCTTATATTTTTGCTTTCCATGCCCACGTGTACCTCTCTGCTAGCTTTCTATATTGATAATTCCCCTATGTGCATCCATAGTGTTTATCCAGTAATATGTTCCATTGTAACAAAATAAGGTTATTGTTTAAATATTGTACAACTCATGGTTAAACTATTATCTGATAGTATGCGGCAGGTAGGATATACATGTGCCTGATAATAGATCCGGCTATTGATTTTATGTTTGTCGGAACTTATCACAAAACGCGACGCAAAAAGCTACAATATTATTACTTTTTTTTTGTTTGTGTGGGACCTAAAACATTGACAATTTAGGTTGCTTCATTACATCCTGTTAGTTAATTATTTTTGCCTGTATTAATATTTCACGTTTATAATCCGCGGAAACAAGAAAAAGCATGATAAGGGTAGAATATTGTCAGTTTTAATTCATATAGTATACAGTTACATAATCTAATTACGTCTATACACTGTCATTATTATTTCTAAACTAGAAATTGTTTTGTTTTACAGCATGCAATGCTGACATTTAGGTCATACCACCTATCATTCAAGCGAGCTATTTATTCAACAACACCAGCATGGCAAAATTGTGCTAAGGGCAGTAAACTGTTTATAAGTTATGCAATTTCTGTGAACCAATTTGTTAATCGTTGTATCCACCACCTGAAATCTGATTTGAACAGGTCAGTTTGCACAGAGGCGGCATGACGGTCAGTTAATTGACCAAATTTATCGTATTACATACGCTATATCGGCGTTGGGCCAACATCAATGCCTACCGGACCAACGTTGAGGGTACATATTCACTGTGGCTGAAATCGAGCGTGACATCGTGTTCATTCAAATACAAATCAAACAGATTCCCATTCTGTTCATGACCCATCATGCCTGAACGCGCTCAGCTTACAGTCACCTCGTCACAAAGCGTAGGGTCACGGTGCCTACCCAGCAGACACAAGACATTGAATCAATGTTGGTTTAACGTTGGACCAGCGTCGTAGATCGTGTACCAAAGTTAACCAACTTTGAGTCAATGCCTTGTGTCTGCTGGGCACAAATGAGCCTGCTCGGCAGGATGCGCCATCTATTTCTTCAATGACTTGACGCTCGCACAACATAGCAATAATTATATCACATTATTTCGCGACTGTGATAAATGGTAGAGTGAATTTCAACACTCGCTCATTTAATAACTGAAGTTTTATACCTTAAATCACTCACCTAATTATTCTCATGTTCATTCACCTTGAGATGGGAATTGCCTCAGCAATTCCCACCCGATTTTATGAAATTCCCGAGTGCAGGGTTAATAATTATATCAAAATTAAAGCGAAGATATTTTGATCGAATATCTGATTTTTTTCTTGTTATTTTTATCAAAATATAAGACATGGTGAAGAAAGAGTGTTCCAAGTGTTTATCAACCCCATTATTGCGCAGTCTGTTCAGAGAAAACTTATCAAGCTGATATCACTAAACCCTTATCATGCTAAGTAGATTTATTTAAATTTTCACCCACTTGAAGTTGTGTCTCGCTACCGCGACCCACAACTTCAAGTGGGTGAAAATTACTCAAACTCGTTTGCTTTGAGCACACATACATGTATTTGCAAATCTTGATGTTTAGACACACATTTTCATGACCAATAACAGTGATTTGGTCGACTAAGAAATCAGATTAAAAACGAAAATAGTCGTGTTCAGCAGGGCAAGGGTTAATACTGGATGATGTCAGCTATTTTATCTATTTGTCTCCCAATAGGATGATCATCATGATCATGTGTTTTGTTAACTGACCGATATACATGATAATACTGATAAAACTCACGAGGGTCACAGTTATACGGAATAATCTGGCAATTTTAATTTAAATTAATTTATCAAATTAACCATATGCGTTGGTTGGGTAGATTCATATTGATTTTCAGAAAAAAATAATGGAGCAATTTAGAAAGAAATAAACAAAATGCATCTTATATTACAAGATTATGACTTGTTTACTCGTATAATGTCGGTCTATTAGGCCTTTATACATTTTTAATTCTTTCATTGCTCGGATCGACTATTAACGTCAGATTCTGACGTTTATCGTCTATTTAGAAGTAGGTCCCGGTCATTATTTATAGAATTTTTAAGAAATTGACTTTCTCTTTTCAACAGCGCCGTTTCTAGATTTCGCTAGATCTAGATCGAGCTTGACTGTCGGCTGGGTATAAAGCGCAATTTGAGAATATGCAGTCTTTGTAACAATGATATCGGGGATGAATTTCATTATTTGTTTAAATGCTCATATTTAAACCGAGAACGTTTAATCTATGTTAAACCATTCTTTATAAGCTATCCCTCATGTCTTAAATTTTAACAAATAATCAACACTAAAGACAAAACTACTTTAAGCAGCCTTCGTCAATTTATTAAAAAAATATTAGACTGCTTTTTGTGATTACTTGTAGAACAGCTGTTACTGTTAAAATTAATAACAGTTCAACTAATATTGATTTATTAAAATGTTGTGTTGTTTTTGTACATATTATGAATATACATGCTCGTGTGTATATGTGTGTATAGTATGTATATAATATCACCTATATATGTATATGTATCTATATGCATATGTATGTGTATATGTATATTGTATATGTATATATAAAATAAAAATCTTTATGTATTCAAAACCTAGCATTTAATTTGATGTGTATTAATGTATTGTGTCGTGCATGTTTTTCTGGCTCATTTACATGCATGTCTGTATATTGCACAGATTATATAAAATAAACTATACCTATGTATAAGTCTATGTCTCTGTCTATGTCACTGTGCAAAGCCAAGCGGCACGGTAGCTTTGTTGGATAAGGAAGTTCCGTCGTTTTCGGACGTGGATATAATTTGGGTAATTCCCGTGATGAGTCTGTGGTCCATGACATGGTGAGCATCCCATCAAATGAACAAGTAACAAGATCCAAATGAGAATACAGTTTAGAATTTCTGGAAAGGATTGTCGCGCGTTACAAGTGTATCAGCTCTTAAAATTCAGATTAAATCCCCATACGATCTTATTAGTATAAATAACATTGTTTTCATCATGATTATTTGCAGTAGGTTTTTCACAAAGCGAATATATTTTTACAATTTGACCAAAACAACTCGATCACCTCTCAGATGTATTATGTACATGCTAGTCTGTGTTTGTATTGCTAATATTATTATGTGGGTGAGCCATCGTGATGGGGGAATGTTGGATATGCGTATTAGACGTTGGAGCAGCATCACACACTCGTGTTAGCTAGTCTATAACTTCAAATAACCCTTAACCGATTCACAGAAGAAATAATGGATGTGTTATTCGAATATTTATTCGAGTAATTTCTTTTTGCTAATGTGGGTAGGAATATTTAGAAACATGTCAGTATATCATAATATAATGTGTGAACCCCATAGGTAAATATTAACGTTAGTTGTTTGTCGTGTGTTTATGCATAGTTAACTTGGTTAACCTATTTACATATGGACCCGGAACAACTGCGTGCTTAGGACATCACCGAATCAAGACTGGGCCATCATCACTTAATGTTGGCCCATCATTGACCAGCGGTTGGCTATAATCCAAACCCAGTTTGATAATATCCTGGTCACAATGCTGTCATGTTACAATTCTAATAATCTTTATTTAACCCATAAGGGGTTGAAATATATAAAAACAAAGTTTTGTTTTCAATTTGAAATCATCATAAACGTCTTATTAGTTGGCTCTTTCCGCTTCATTTGAAAACCTATATGTTACGGGTCTACAGCCATTACAAATATTTTACTCTTTTAGTCTTGGGATTGACTATAGACGTCAGAATCTGACGTTTAAAGTCGATCCCCGCGCCGGAAGGGTTAAGTATGATTATTATATTATATGTCCGAAGACATTATCTGACTATCTTTATCTATGCGTCATGTTCATGCCATATAATCTGATAATTACCCAAAATACATAACAAAAATTGTGGACTAAACACCAGAAAATCATAAGCGTTATATCACACTTCATGACAAGTGTTCATTTGAGTGACTTAAAGTGAGCTTTCGATGTCATCCATCAGTTAAACACAAAATTCGAGTGACGCTCTCTCAGTTTGGCTCGGGTGAAGTGATGTCCAGAACACACATTTTTCAGCTATGCGACAGAAATTAGGCTGTAATAATCAAGGCCTAGAACATTAAGTATGTATATACAGTATAAAATAATAAGTAAAACGTCTACCTGGGTAGCCCGATTATTAGTAGAAGTATACATGAGATTGTGATTAAAATACATTGTGTAAACATGCATAGTTATTATAACTATTTCAGTTGTGTAGTGTAATCATAAACACCGATTCCCGCTAGTTGTCATCCCTGTCAATCACAACTATACTTTTTGAATAAATTTTCTTATTATATCAAACAACGATATCTGATAGTGAAATGTGTTTTTAACATGTTTAATAAATTTAAGCAAATTAAAATTTGTATTCACTTGAATTTGTGGATCGCGGTAGTGAGTGAAAAACAGAATTAAATAATTCGACATTTAAAACCTAGAAAACAAACGATTCTAATAAATGTTGAGTTGTACTAGATAACCTGTCGCTCGCCTATGTTCGCACATCTAATGTAGCCTACCTGACAGTCATCATGTCCCCCGTTTTAGTTATGTTGTTTACTGCCTACTTAAAAAGTGAGCAGTTACTGCCTTTTGGCTTTGCACGACAGTATAATATATTTATTTCTTACCCGTCGTGCCATCATTTTGTATCTGGGATCTGTCGTCTGGGGCAGACGATCCCGCTGGGCGGCGTCAGCTCCCGCCATTTCCAGCAGTCCGTCCGCCAGGGCCGCCTGAGAGCCGAATCTGTTCCTGAGCTCATGACGGCGCAGAGCCTCCGCTACAATGTGCTCCCCTCCTGGAAAAATAAAATATATTGTATTATACAAGTTTAAAATTTAATCATTTAATTTTCACCCACATGAAGTTGTGTCTCGCTAGCGCGACCCACAACTTCATGTGGGTAAAAATAACCCATGTTTGTTTAATTTGAGACAAAGCATTTGCAAATCTTGATGTTCAAACACACATTTTCTTCCAAATAACAGTGATTTAGCCTGCTAATCTAACACATCAAAAACGACTATACTCGTGTTTAGCGGTGATAATAATAGTTATGTCCAATAAGCACGATAAAAGTAGTAACGCTAGTAGTAAATTAATGCTCAACGTCACTTTTCGGTTTGAAAGATTATTGAGAGAGTTTCCTTCACTCATCCGATAAGAGGTTCTGGTCATGTCTAGGGATTTAGCCTCAGATATTACCAGACACAGGAATCTTTGCTTTTGCTGGGCATTTGATGCTGAACCAGCTCCGCTATCCTCGGGTCGGATAGTCTATATAACAATAGCTGAGGGGGAGGGGGGTAGTGTGCATTAATTTTTAATTAATTAATTATACACGTTTGCTAGTGTACATAGCAATGATCATACTGTACATGCTAATAGGAATTATAAATATGTCATGTAGAGTCCGATCATTGGCGTGTGATAATTAATGAATCAATCGAAACCGGACTACTTCCCCCCAGTGGTTCATCCCACGTGAAAGACCTGAAGGCAAAAACTCTAATGTCAGTGGTTTAAGAGCCAACCACCACGGCTACATCAGTCACTGCACCGTCGGAGCTGCATTAGCACCATTGTTGAGCGAAGGAACCAGGTTACGCGCTGGCAATCCGCCCGTATATTATAGCTAGATCCCAATCACCCTCCTCAATACTGGATGGTTGCTAGTAGTAATACTACTAGCAACCGTCCCAGTACCATTACGAGAAAAGAAATACATTATTATATAGTCAAACACATAAAACTAGGGCGAAGTACAGCATCAAAAGTAGACTAACTAATAAACCTTTATTATTCATTGAAATGTAATATAATGTTTGTGCACAAGCTAAGAAAAATCAACTGTTCATTTTAATCATCGAAGAAAACGAAACAACACCAGTCGCAACATATTTTATGCACAATAAAAGCACATTAGTCACATGCTGTCCTACCCAGGATCATTTGTAACAAATTTCACGAAAATCCATTAAGAATTTAGAACGGCCGGTCTGATGGTCGCTCGGACGGAGGGTCTGGCTCACCAACTACTATATATCAATATATATAATTAACCAAGACAAAAAGTCTAGACTTGCCTGGTGCATTAAAAAGTTTGTGATTTAAAATAACTAATATTGAACATGTTAAAATAGTTGAGCATATTTGAGGATAAAAGTATGATTTTACTATTGATGCACATCTCTCAGGTTTAGAGTTTGTGACAACGATGATTAAAATCACGTGTGAAGGATAATATGACAGTGCTCTCCAGATAAAGGATTCGAAATTCGAGACCTAGCGGCTTGAGGCGAGCACATCACCTCTTGATCCATGGGACTCCATGGTCAAGCTAACAAAATGGTAGTCAGATTATTACATAATCTAACATCGACCCGGCCAGATATTATGGAATGTAATATAAGAGTATATTATGGCGCGTGCTTTGCGGGTGTCAATATACAGAGGCGTGACTGCTGTACACCTAATCATAACCATTATCTAATCTATTGTTGTGTACATTCATAAAGCTGTGTATACTAATACACACCATCACATTCACGGTCATTTTAACCCTTTGCGCGCTGAGCTCTCTGATTTATATTTTCACTGAATTGAAGTTGCATTTCTCTGACGCGACACACAACTTCAAATGAGTAAAAATACTTCACTCTACACTATTTGAACCAAAACACAGTGCCAATTATTAAATTTATTGTTTATTTCCCATTCGAATTTAACCCTTGCAGTGCGGGAACTGTCTAAGGTCGATTCCTCATTGCAATAGTAAAATATTTACAATGGTCGTATCCATAACACAGGTATTCAAATGAAGCAGAACTAGCTAGCTAAGAAGTTTGAGACGATTTGAAATTGAAAGATCCCTTTGGTTTCCATGGTTTAAATAAAAATATTTCAACGATTTAACCCTTTCAAGTCTGAGTTTACCATTGTCATATTCATCCACTACAAGCCGCGAATTGCTGTCGCAATTCTCTTGTAGTGGATGAAGATGATTTGTAGTGGGTGGAAAATTCAAGAAAATTGCCATGAAATGGTAAGCCGGTTTCATGGGAATTTTCGTTCTAGACCCCTAGTTATAGGAAAATTAAGTCTGTTTCCATGCATCGTAAGGCTCGAAAGGGTTAAGGGCTAAAGTCCCAAAACGGCTATAGGCGTGATTCCCTGCAAACACGACACATCTAGACAATGTTTGACCAATGTTGTCCCACCGTCTACGACGCTGGCCCAACATTGGTCAAACATTGGCGACATGTGTCGTGCTAGTTGGGTTAGCGCTTAAATGGTTACATGTAACTCATGTCCTGATAAATGTCAGCTGCTACTTTTCATTCATTGGAAGCTGACGTTAGTTTCAAAAGACGAAAAATATTTTCACTTACGAAAATAAGACCTCCCAAGCGACTTAATTGATTAACTGAACCTCTACGCCCACACACTAATCATTATTATTTCAGTGGCATTTTATTCGATGTTGCCCCAGAAGGACAAAATCTGAAGAATGAGTTGTTCCCTAAACATGCTAAAGTTAAGGAACCCTCTGAGCCCGGTTTAAATCGGCCCTTAAATGACATTCATTATCATATTTATGTCTTGCGGAAGTAAACATAATATGGCATGATGACTGGAAAGCAGCACTTTCATGCCAAGCAAATAACATATATTTTTTTCTAATATTATCAGCAGCTACTGTTATTTTACTTTGCATGGCACAGAAGTGCATCACAGCATAATCCAGCTCAGAGTAACTGTCCCAACGTTATACAAATTACGTCTCTGACGTTGATAATTATAACGTTAGAACAACACTCGGCCAGATGAGCCATTCATTGTTGTGCAAAGCGAAATACGAATTTTAATATAATTAGATAATGGTTTACGATTGCATCACAAACTATTCTGCTAAAAATAGTGAATGATGAAACTATCCATGAAAGTAACTTTCTAACGTTCTACAAAGCCAAAAGGCAGTAACTGCTTAATTGTGAAATAAGAAATTAATGCATCGTGGCTTTGCAAGGCTGAGTATACCAGAACAATAAAATATGCAAAAGGCAAATTCAACTGATAACTGATGCATCTACAGGACTTGTAGTGTGTATATTGTGCTTATAATGTAACCATCCTCACCGCAGTTTTTCTCAGAATTGCTAGACAAATCTCGGACAGGATGTTAGTGGCTTTTCGTTCAGCACGTTATTTCTAGTTATTGCGCTTATTCAGAAACTGGATTGTATATCTACGCATTAATTTACTTGCATTAACCCTTTAATCGCTATATTATATCATTTAAATTTTCACCCACTTGAAGTTGTGTCTCGCTACCGCGACCCACAACTTCCAGCGGGTAAAAATTACTCGTATTTGTTAACTTGATAGCAAACATTTGCAAATCTTGATGTTTAAACAAAAAAATCATCCCTAATATCACTGATTTGACAGGCTAATAAAACGGACTAAACGGGCTTAGCGAGTTAGGGGTCAATGTATACCTACATGTATACTGCCGTGCAAAGCCAAAAGACAGTATCTGCTTACTTTACAAGTAAGCAGATACTGCCTTTTGGCTTTGCAGAGTAGTATAAATGTACGTCTAATTTAGTCACAAAGAAGTTATGAATCACTGGAAATATGTAGCTTAACCCTTTCAACGCAGGGACCGACTTTAGACGGCAGAATCGTTTACTGATAAAGTAAAACATTCATAATGAACTTATACATGTTATAGACCCATAAGTTAGGTATTCAGATGAAGCAGGAAGAGCTAACTAAGAAATAATTGATGATTTTCAAATTAAAAAACCTTCTGGTCTCCATGGTTAATACAACAAATATTTCAGCGTTGTAAGGGTAATCATGCTAATGCATATGCCTACTATTGTTGGCCAAATGTTGGGTTGACTTTGGCCCATCGTCTACGACGCTGGCCCAACATCAACCCAACGTTGGGCCAACGACTCGTGTTTGCTTGGAAGTTTTGCAATGCAATGCTTTCGTTCAATCTGTTTTGCAAAATCAAAATCAAGTAGCTTCTTTTTTTTCGCGTACTCAGTTACTGCCTTTTGACTTCACAGTGATATCACTGCAGCTTTGCACCTCACTCCTGTCGGTATGACGAACATATCCTAGAAAACACGGCATATTCATCCAAGGTTGGTTCAACGTTGAGCCAGCGTCGCAGACGGTGGCTTAACTATGAACCGACCTTGGATGAGTGTGTCGTGTTTGTTGAGATGGGGATCCATTCTGACATCTGATGAATCACAGTAACTTAACTAACCCTTACAACGCTGAAATATTTGTGTTATAAACCAAGAGGTCAAAGTTTTTTAAAAATTTTAAATCATCATACATGCATTAGTTAGCTCTCTCTGCTTCATTTGAATAACTGTGTTATATGGGTCTACGGCCGTTACAAATTTTTTAATAATCTTTCAGAGCGGGGGTTGATTTTAGGTCAGAGTCTGACGTCTATCGTGTCTTTAGACGTGAGATTCTGCCGTCTAAAGGCGGTCCCTGCACTGAAAGGGTTAATCTTAATGAGACTCCAATAACGCGCGTACGGAATAAAATATATGAAAAGCCAGCTATTAAGATAGAAAATCTATATCACATTATTTCATTCATGTATAAATAAAAAAAAATGATTTGCTTGTGGAAGTACACACAATCATACTGACGTGCAAAACCAAAGGCAGTATATAGTACTGGCCTATATACATATACAAATAGGGCTATTTGGCTGAACAAATCTTTCAGTTTTAATTGTATTCGCTATAAACACACGCTCTAGACATTTCACAGAAACCAAATAATCATCTGCCATGGTGATACGTCTGTGTGCACGTTTTAGCTTCAGTCCATCATCATCACTCGGTAACAAAAATCACAGGAAGCAGAGCATCCATCCACACCGTAAAAAAGATCATTTACAGGTGTAACTAATAAGCCCGCCAAGCTGGCAAATTATCTCCCGGGTACAGGGACACGATCTGAAAAAAATGCAGAAAAAAGAACGATGACGGAGAGGCGGAAAGCGTGTGTTGCATAATTGATTTATTCTGCATGCCCAGTTTTCTCAATTATATCCAAGTGAATGGATTATGTGTTCTCCGTTAACCATATAGCCGCCAAATAATTCAATTTGAATTTTCACCCACTTGAAGTTGTGGCTCGCTGACGCGATCCACAACTTCAAGTGAGTGAAAATTATTCAGATTTGACAAAGAGGCGGTCAAAAAATGTCAAATCCTGCTGATTAATGTCACTTTTCATCTTTAATAGGTTTAAAAGCTGATATGTAATGTGCTGATATAAAATGTAAAAAAACGAATATGACGGCACCGGCGGTTAAAGGGTTAAGCTTACTATATGTATTCTTATCCAAACGGCATCATGCAAGAGACGGAGAACGTAATGTTTTACACTTGCTCTACTGAACTGCTCATTTCTAGTTTTCTTACTTTTGAAGCTGGAATCGTTAACACGATTTCCAGCATAGACTCGCTAGCGCAAAATTATTAACAGCTTTAAATGTCGAGAAATATATATATTTACGAAACATAGATCCAGCAAAAATGGAATGACTTACTTAACTGATTATCTCTCACAAACTATTTTGTCAATTTGAAGGGCATTTTGTACAGTTTGAAATTTTCACCGGTTAAACAGTAAGAAAACTCGAACTATAATCTGCCAAAGTGACTGCCTGTTGTTCTTTTTACTGGGGATTAAATGTCATATTCATCACCTTAAGAACACATTTCTGGTAGGATAGCGTCGCCTCGAAGCTAAACGGTTATACCTGCTACCTTTTCGCCAAAATCACCAAAGGGGCAAGCCCCCCAAACCTACGGCGCCCCATTTTCTTCAGCTCATGGATCCGCCACTGAACATAATAGAGCAAATAAAGTAAACTCGCGACAATCTTGTTCGCATATTATAGTTACCCAGCAAACACAAAACATTTGTATAACATTTATACAATGTCGGCCCAACGTCTTCGACGTTTGTCCAACATTGTATAAATGCTATACAAAAGTTTCGTATTTGCTGGTTACATGCATACAGTTATATGTCTACCCGTCACTCACTTGCCTATGCTGCTTTGCAAAGCCAAAAGGCAGTAACCATGGTAACATATTGGCTTTGCACAGTATGGATATTTGCTTTCAGAGGGAGCATGCTAATCCATGACTTGTTCAATTTATACCGAGTGAAGAAAGCAAAATAATTATGGCCTCGGGCGATATTTTGTTAATGTAATAGTGTTTTTCTTGAGCTAACCCAGCAGGCCCTATGTCGATCCAATGTTGGCCCAGCGTCGTAGACGGTGGACCAACATTGGATCAACATAGGGCCATCGTATTGTGCCATGCTGTGAATCTAATCCAGGTGTGTTTTCAGCTACAGGTAATATGAAACTAACAAGGTAATATAATATATCTAACGTCTACATCACCAATCAGGACCCGAAAATAAATGTAATCATGTCATGTCTTGAGAATAATATCATCAAGCTGTATACAAGTATAGTAATTATAAGCTAATCGCTTAGCTTTCCCACAATTGTCAATTAAATGTCATCAATTTTGTCAACTCGGAGCATTGCGAATCTGTTTGAAGTAAAGGTGCGGCCCCACCGGACGCCGCGGCGCGTAAAAAAAGATCAACTGCACTGTTTATCATAGCAGGGGCTACACTGCAAGCTGCGCCGCGCTGCGCCGCGCAGCGAAATTAAAGCTAGGAAAAGTTTATCTTTCACGGCGCCGCGCTTTTTCGGCGTTGCTCTGTGGCCAATCAGTCACGTGTCGCAAAAGATCCCCTCCGTGCATACTCAGTATACAAAAAGCAAGATTTTCACACGCCGCGCTGCTTCTAGTGGGGCCACGCTTACTGAATTTTGCAGCGCCGCGCGGCGCGGCGCAGCGTTTGGTGGGGCCGTAGCTTTTTTCGTATGATATAATTATAGTAATGCGGTACAAAACTATGAGCATGTGTGCATTGAGCGGAGGGAATGACGGACATAATTGACACATGCGGACAATACCATTCCGTAAAATGACTAAGCTTAAAATCGGTGATAACTATATGGGGTCCATCAAAGAGCTGCAGAAAATTATTGTCACTGTACATCTTCTATTCACAAAGACGCTACTGACGAAACAAAGGATCCAGACTAAAAAAAAACGTAGGTGAAAAACCTCCTATTTTAGACCTAACTCCTGCTTTAAAAGCAAACTCATCCAAACTCCTCATGTTGTACGTGTGGTTCACATTGATAGGCCTATACTTCTGATTCGCAACATCATCATCATATTATAACAAATGTACCTTTAATTTCAGAGTGATGAAGTAAAGAGTTTTTCATTCTCACCGTGAAAATTAAGTAACAACGAAGTAACAAACTTCCCACCCTCTCAGCATCTGCCGGCGTTTTTTCACAGTCTGTCAGACAGTCAGCCAAGTGTACTCGTCAGCCAGAACTGATGTGAACCGCGCTGCACGTGTCTGAGGATCACTTGATATAACACGTTGATCCTGACAGATCCGGAATACAAATCCAGAGTGTGCCAATGCTGGGCCAACGATATACAGCGTTTAACTGATATTGAGTCAGTTTCTCGCAAACGGTTTATCTAAATCCAAAGCAGCACGAGAGAATAAACCAAGGTTGACACAATGTTGGGCCAGACGCTGGCCCAACATTGTGTCAACCTTGGTTTTCTGACGTGCCGAATTCTCAAGTATGTTATTCTCTACAACCAGGTAGGCTTCGTTGCTGTACCTGACAGAATACGCTGGACCAACGTACACCCAGCAAACGCGATACACTGACCCAATGATGGTTCAATGGCGGACCATCGTCGCAGACGGTGGTCCGTCATTGAACCATCATTGGATAAGTGTATCGTGTTTGCTGGGCAGTGTTTACGATGAGTCTAAACGTTACATCTGTTCCCGGGCTTGACCGTTTAGCTGCGGAAGTCTTCGTAATTTAGAAATACACGTTGTGTGATTCAAGAATGGGAATCATCCAAATACCCACACAAATGAATTAGGGTCTTCATAAAATCTAGCATTTATTTTATATAAATTTCCAGAGATGAATATTTATATAGAAATGGAAATTTAACAGTTTAGGAATTAATAGATTGATCCTTAATAAACATGATACACGAAACAATTATCTGGGTATGTAATTATTGCAAAACAAGTATATTATTTAAAATCATATGTCTAGCTTTGCCTATTTATTTCTACTTCACTTGAGAGATAATATAAGGATCAGCTTAATATCGGTTTGAAGATAAATATATAATTATTGTTGCAGATACGCTGCAATTGTAAGAATTAAAAGGTGCCCCTTAGAAATGTTTGACGTGTATGTAAATCGCCACTGTGACATGTGTAACATGGGTGGGATCCGGTAGCGGACTAGATCACGTAGGTACAGACTATACTTATTTATAAAAAAACCTAGCACGAGAGCAAAAATAATTTTCACGGTATGCTATTTCATTTTATTTGTAACTTCCAAAAGCGTCATTCAAAAGCTAGTTGTATGGTAAATTTATTTTTGCAAATCTGTACAATACTTATTATGATCTGGTTTTCAATATTTCGCGAGACATTTCTTGTATGTAATATAAGCGAAATTCGAAAAAAAGTGTATAAATACAATACAAAATGCTCTCGAAAGTAGAAAAAAGTTTATGAAATATACCGAACACGTGGTAATTTAGTGTTGTTTGGAACACGATCTTTACGACCAGGTTTGCTGGCTGGCACTATCATGCACTGAAT